>BLYE01000204.1:0-55311 GCA_016586335.1 Nitzschia putrida
TTTGCTGGTGTTGTTTTAGTAGAAGAGGTGAAAGCAACAGAAGTCATCATGGCAAGCGTTGGGACAAGCAGAGCGTTAATAATAGTTCTTTTGTTGTTCGTGGTGTTGCTAATAGGTTTCATCAAATGTGAGATCATAGTTGAAAACATAGTTCACGTTGGTGAATCCACATGTGGTACAACCGTTCACACCTCCATTGCTGTGCTCATGCATCTTTTAATCATCGGCACAAGCAGGATGAACGGCAAGGAACTTGGTTGTATCCTTGCTGCTTGAGCAGGACGATCAACGAGGAACAAAAAGCGAGCAAGATCTTTCAGTCGTGGCAATAAAATCAATCACGCAACAATCCACAGTTCCTCTGTGACGTCAGCTGGGACGACAACGATTTTAGCTTGTCATTTCCAATGCTTCTGGACCGTTGACCATGGAACATGGAGGAAACTGTCACTGGCCTCCTCACAAGACGACATCGATTGGTCACTCCGCGGCAAAGCATAGAAGAATGTGACATCCGATGGTGGCCAGCACCCAGGAAGTACCACAGACACAAATTCCACTGTGCAGATGACTTTCCAGACACCAGGCAGAGTTTGGACCACATCCGAAGGCACCCTGACGTCGATTGTATTTATCTTGACTTTGAGATCTTGTTCAATGATGACATGAGAAAGCAATTGAAGGAGTTGTTTGATCTAAATGACAGACTATGGATTGTTGTTTTGACAATCGAGCTTCATGAAAAACGTTCCGTGAAGGAATACGACGACTCAAAACAGAGGGAGGCGCTTTCTGCACTCCAAAATGTGACAACCCTCAAGTTGCGACCACTCTATGCATTGGACAATGAGCCCAGTTGGATTCTTTTGGAAGCTTTTCCGCAATTCCGGAAATTGGAATGCCTCGATCTGAAGGAATGGCCGGTAGATCCAAAAGATTTGGATGCCATTTCCAAATGGGATTTCGCCGGGCATATTGTTGCCTTGAACTTTCTACCTGACTTACCCACAACTTCCCCCATCCTCCCCCATGACGCCGCCCTGCATTTTCATTCAATGGAAGTGAACATGAGGGACAGAAGTGTTCAAGATATCAGAATATTGATGGACGCTATTGTCCAACTGCCAGCGTTGCAAACATTGAGTGTCACGCTTCCGCCGGAAACCGAAACGTATGAGATACCGTTGGCATCCCTTTTCCAGTGGCTGCGAAGTCCACCCTGTCCTGTAACACATCTGTATTTTGACTTACAAGGTTCAGGCTTGCAATCCACAGTCATAGCCTTGATACCTGATGTACCAAGGCTGGAGAGAATTACAATTCATGGCATGCGATTGCAGGATGACATACATGCCACTTTAGAAAGCTTGGCCAAATCTCCTTTTCTCGATTCCATTTCCATATCCGATTGCGGTCTCGGGTCGTCGTCAGAAACCAAAAACGCCATCAAAACTCTACAAAAATTTCAGCTTGGTCACAGACCAGTGGCCTACTTGGCCATTGAGCTCGTGGATGCTTCCAGCGAGTCACAACCCAAGGAAATTCTCGAAATCCACTACAACAACTTGGTCTTTGATTACCTAAAGCACTTCCAACGCTCTCAATTGCAACCTTTTTCGTTGCCTCTTTCCGCTTGGCCCCTTGTGCTGGAAAAGCTGGGTGAAGCCGTCCACTACCCAACGACTACCTCAACCAGTGTAGGGATGGATGCAGTTTACAGCGTACTATCGCTGCTATTTGCCAATGTGCATCAAGTGGTTGGAACCTACCAATAGAAGCTGGTACTTTCTTGATGCGACGACTCTTGGTCGCTGCTGACCATGGAACAAGTGTTCGAACATGGTTTCAATGAATCTTTACTTTGCCTATGTGGTGGTGTGGTGTCATATTCTCTAGTTTCTTCATAAGTAGTACGTGCCTAGACGTTGATCGATGTTGCCTTGAACAAGTCTTCCTCATTGTACAATGGAAAACTATCCGGAAGCCCTTCCACTGGATTCATGGTATTGTGCCTATTGGGTAGACAATAGTCCAAGTCCTCATCAGAGGTAACACCCACCCACTGCAAAATTCCATTCCAAACGGCATCCCATGACGTTGTCGGGATCATGCGGCCACGGCTTACATCTTCCTCCACGCGCAGAGGGCTCGTTTCACTCAAGTCGGACGGGTATTTTCCTACAATTCTGCCACCTTTGACACTGCCTCCCATCATGAAGTAGTTGCCAGCCCAGGCATGGTCACTCCCTTCACCTCCATTCGGTGTGAGAGTACGTGCGAAGTCAGAAGTGACCACAATTGACACCTTGTCCCAGAAACCGCCAGCCTTTAATTGCGCCCGCATCTTGGACAAGAAACCGTTCAAGCTGTTAAGTTTGCCTTCCAGATTTTCTTTCATCTCGTAATGGTGATCCCAGCCACCGAACTCCGTGTAGAAAAAGTCTCGGTCGGTGTTGCGATTGCCTTCGTGAGTTGCAATCAACTTGTAGATTGCCTCCCAGGCTTCAGCCTCACCGCCCCAAATGTCATCATCTACCAAAGACTCGGCCCTTGTCAGGTCATCACCAATCAAGCTAAATAGATCCATTGCACCCACCAATTGAGAGGACCACAATTCACCAAACACGTTTGTGAACATGCCTCCTTGTGCATTCAACCTCCGAGTGTATGCTTCCACATCAAAGGATTGCTCAGACTCGGGGCGTTCGGCAAACAGAGGAGCTCCAGTTCGCTGAACGGTGATGGTAGCGCCATCAGAAGTTGACTGTCCGTCCAATACCACTGCAGCACTGTCAATTGCGATGGAATTCACAACGTGACCTTTCGCTCCCAGGATATCTTTGGCTCGACCCAATGCTCCAGTGCCTGGATACTTGTCATATGGGTCGACTCGTTGAGCTTCTTCTTGCATATGGTTATGGGCAAAGAGTGTACTAGTCGTCAATGATCGGTAGTTGAATCGAGTCATACCATTTTGATCGACGTTTCCAGTATTTGCAAAGAATACCAAGTCTCCGTCTTCGTACATTTCTGCCACGATTGGTAATGACTCGTGAACAGCAAAGGTATCACAGGGTTGACCTTGATTGGAAGTGTCAATGGTCAAATCATATTCATCGTCATCATATGCAAGGACGCCTCTGGCTTCAACGTATTGTCCGTTCAATTCTCCACAACTGGGAGGGGGTACCAACACATTGTACGAGTCCATACCACCGTTCAACATCACGAAGATTACAGCCTTGTAATCTTCCCCAGTTGGTACAGGTATTTCCTTTGCACCCCGATCCATTCCTGTCTTATCAGTGATACCACC
Organism: Nitzschia putrida; assembly: GCA_016586335.1. Taxonomy (NCBI): domain Eukaryota; phylum Bacillariophyta; class Bacillariophyceae; order Bacillariales; family Bacillariaceae; genus Nitzschia; species Nitzschia putrida. The sequence goes on from BLYE01000204.1 coordinate 3,317, forward strand.
AGTGTGGAACTCAGGCGTCATCACAAGGAGGTGCGCTGTGTTGGCCATGATCACTTCATCGCTATATCCAGCATTTTGGCCTTCTTCACACGCCTCGACAATGACATCACGATTGCTCGACGTTAGCCGTCCACCCGTTAGTAGCTCAGACAAGTCATCCACCATGGTTGCACAGTTACTTCCAAACCCGGCTGGAATGTATGTACCATTTCCTAGGTTGGGAGAGGAACCAATAATGCAATCGTCAGATGAAACGGAATCATATCCAATTCCATTGTAGCAAGTATTCAAACCATACTTCAAATAGCTTCCGAGAATGTTGACCAAGTTCACGCTCGTCGGACCGTTCAACACTTGCGCTTCTGGTGCAACCATGTTTGCACTGGAAAGTCTCCCTACCATGGCGAAAACGTAATGTAAGGGGACCGATATCAATGTCCAAATCGAGTAAAGCCGTGTTCTTACCTCGTGGTTGATATTCTGGTTTGAAGAAAGAAAAAACATGCGGAAGTCTATGTGCTTCTTCACCAATGAGTTGGAACAGATCTGCCTTGAATCGAGGGGCAAATTCTTTCGATTGGAAACCCAACGAACGCATCACTTTCACCACTTTCAGAAAAGGTTCAATCACAGAACCACTGAAAAAGAAACAAACGTTATCAGGAATATTCAACACAAACATAGACACTCCTGGACTCAGTCCACTACTCACTTCATAGGATCAGCATCAACGAAGCGGAATTCCTTCTCCAACACCAGTGCCGCAATGGTTGCTTCCATGCAGCCGTAGTCCCCGCTTCCAAAGTAACTTGTGTACTTCCCAGTTTGGAATGCCTTCGCCACAGCGGATACATACTGCGGGGATGGATTCGAAATGCCGAAACGCTGGGCCAGCCGTACGGCCAAGAAGGGGGCCATGTTTTTGTGATAGAAATAGTGTTCAAGAGTAGCATCAATTTCATATCTGGCATCCCGGACAGTGGGGTAAGCCAAACTGAAAAATGAAACAGGATTTCGAAACTGGATGGAGCTACTGCCGCCAACAGACACCATCGACAGGACGTTCTTTCTGTACTGATAATGCCCGTTGTGATCTCGCACCCTCAAAACACTCCCATCGTCAAGGTTTCCATCATTCAAGGTGTATTTGAGGTCAGAACTTACGTACTTCCAACCTGAACTGGGCGGCATGAAAGGAGCTACGGTGGCACTTGCAAGGATCGACGAGACATCAGCAGCGGCAAGATCAGTTTTTGACGTGAACAATGGCTCGTTGGTGACGTCCGTGATGCACATACACAAGCCATCGAACGTATCAATGAAGCAACGTGGTAAACTTTCACAATTGTCATCGTAATCCAGCAAAAAATCATCAATCAAAGAGGTGTCAGCAGCACCTTCAGAGTTCAACCAATCAACGCGGAAGAACATCTTCGTGTTGTTCGAAACATATTTGTGACGCCTCTTGTTGTCAAATGGATCATTCTCCTGATCCAAGTCCTGTGGCTCATGAACAATGGCGATGCCACCCGCCCGATTGATTTTGACATACATCAAACAGTCAGCAGCAGACCAGAAAGTGTCTTTGGTTGCGTCACACCCTCCACGGGTCTCGTTGCCACAATCGGCTTCCAACCGCACGTATGCGTCAGTATCACAGACAGCTGCACCTTCAATGGCATTGCAACGTCGTTCTGCCTCCTCGTAGGTAAGTCGTTCGTTCGAGAAGAGGGTGTTCCTACCCAAATTTGGGTCGACAAGTGGGTTTGGGTTGTCCAAGTCGGAGGCCAAGCAACACAAGGCACTGTGGTCGCGATTTAATGGATTGCTGCACATTCCATAGTATTGGTATGTATTGCGAGTAGTCTTGGCGTTGTCGAAGAAGGCTTGGTTCACGCAAGGGGGACGAATGTATTCGAACCAAATACCCGGGGCCGCTTCCAAGGTTTGGGGTTCGTCAATCAAACACTCGATGCCAACACATGCAATATCAGCACTGAGTGTAGTCGTAGCAGTAGGATTACAAGAAGCGACACTTCCTCCGCAGAGAGTCTTGGCGAGTTCGGACGTGGTCTCCAACGAAATGCGCTTTGGATCGGCATATTTCCAGTTCGACACTTCACTTTGAAGACGGGGTTTCGGGTTGGAACCCAGCAAGTGATATGTTGCTCCGATAGTCAAAAAGTGCTGATGGGGCACGTCGCTGCACAGAGGATATCCATCACCAACGTACTGATTGTCCATACCGAGCTGATACATGCAACGAGATACATCATTAGACTGAACAAACATGACCAAATCGTCGTCCACAAAGAGGATCTCACCTTTGGAAAATAGTCCTTATACTTGTCTCGCACCTCCATTGGATCAACTCGATTGGGTCCATCCTCGATATTTCCTCGTTCATCTTGCCTTTCGAACCCAGTGTACACTTTCGAATATTCCGCGATCTGTTCGTTTGTGTATGTCTCGACTGAATTGCCATCGTCGTCCAGAACGAGAGTTCCATCCTGGTTCAAGTGATAGAGCCCAATGCTGAAGAGTTGCATTACTTCACGAGCGTAATTCTCATCAGCAGCCTCCAACTTATCATACTTGGTGTATGAATAGGCAGTGCTGCGACCATCAACGTAGGTCAGCATTTCTCCCATGAGTGGACTATATGTAACTTCCTTGAGAATATCAAAGTAGTTTCCGAATGCATGTCGGACAAAGATATCATAGTATGTCATGAAAGCTTCAGTTCGGTAGCTCCCGCCGGAGATTGCTGAAGGAGCTACCACCAGGATTTGATACAAGGCCCAGGCCACTCGTTGACGAAGTTGATCCTTGCCATTCAAGGCAATGTTCAACCAGACAGCTTCTTTCTGGTCTTCCATGTCATTTTTCCCTCGACCACTTGTAAACTGAGTAAGGAATTCGAAACCACCATGTCCCACAGGGCCACGGTCTGAAGCATATACATTGGAAACTTCAAAGGGACTTCCACAAACCATCACAGACCCACTCGCCGCTGAATCACTATCCACCTCACATCCGTTGGGGGCCAGAACACAGGTGTCTTCATTCAAGAAAGTGCGAGGCGCATTAGCACACAACACTTGAAAATCTTCATCGCGGTTGGCAGTGACATCTACTGCAGATTTGCCTCCGTCTGCAAGAGGAGAGTCCAAAGTGTTGTTGGCCAACGCAAGGGATGCACTGTGAATCCAATACTCATTCGTTCCTTCGAGCTTCGCAACAGTGGTCCGAGATCCGTCCGCCAAACTGGATGTCGGACAGTAGCTTCCACTTAACGGACTAGTCAGTTCACGAATAGACTCAGTCCCGTCGTAACGGTCGTTCAAAATCACTTGGGAACTGCTGCTCGGAAGGTCGAGCACAAAGTCATCGGGCTGGTTGTCTTGGTCAAAGAAGATACCGGGATTTCCAGGGACTCCGTTGATGTAGATGCAGCGGCTAGCCCCATTTACGTACATCTTGAAGTACCCACCCACAGGGCTGAGAGCATGATCAATGATGTAACTGTGCACCAGCAGTCGAAAACAAGCATGTAGTAAACAGAGGTCGTGATGAGGACAAGAGTACACACAACGATACAATCGCCACTGAAAAGAAACACTTACTTTCCATCAGGAACTGGACCCACAGGGGAATATCTGCTGCAGCTACTACCGTACTCAATTGGTCCTTCTACCACAGTTCGGAGCTCACCATCGACCCTGAAAATCTTCTTTGTGTCGTCATTGGCGTCGGAGCTGATGGTGAGTGTCCTCGTTTTATCCTGGGGAAGCAAAGCAAAGTTGCGGTATCGAGCACCAACAGCACATGCATCATCCATTTGAACGAGGCCAACAGTTGTACTGGTGTAGGCCCAATCATTCGACCATTCGCGAAAATACTGGCGGTGTGAGGACAAGGGGATGTCATGCATTTGGGTCAGTACCCAGCTTCGGAAGTCACCATCCATAGCATCGAGTTCCTCTCGAGTTACGCCAAAAGTGGTTTTGTCCAAGAATGCTGCGAGGCGTTTTCTATACTTTGGCTTGTAGTAGTAACTCTTGAGGAGATACATCCTTCCCTCAGGGATTTCTGGAAGTTCGACTTCGCAGATGGCATCAGTGCAGGTGAAAGCGAGGTGGGAGTAGTCTCCAGCGTATGCACCCCAATTAGATGTGTGGTAGCGACGGGCGATTGGCTTGATTTGAGCATCCACCAAGGAGCTGTTGGTGGCAAACTCTGCTGAAACTTCAATCAAGGTGCAGAGTCCAAAGTTGAAATCGGAATTGTCCAATTGGACAACACCAGTGGCATCATGGGAAACGATGAGTGGTTGCGCCGTTGCGTCTGGACAACTTAGGACTGCACCATGTGTATACTGGATGCCCATTATGGCAAACAGGAACAACGTTGCCCAGCTTTTGGCAGGCATCTTGGTCAAGGATTGATTGGGTGGTACTTGTACTGAATGTTGGTAGAGTCTGCTTCCAATTTGTGAGCAAATCTGGAATTGACTCCAGGGCTTTCATTCACATACTGGCGTAGACATAATTCCACCCTCTTACACCTTGGATGACTGTATCGAAAGGTCTAAACCCCCCCTCAATGACTCTGTTGGAGATTGTTTCTTCAATAGGTAATCAAGGTGGGACCCTCAAGAGTTGCGGGAACGTGATCCTTTGGGACGATTCGTCTGTCCACTCAGATACAGTTATGCTCGCTTTGTGATCCTTCTTGTGGCGGCGGACAAAAAGGAGGACGCATTTGCTGTGGTACTACTTAGAAGGACTCCAACTCTCTTGCCATAAGTAGGTCCGCGTTTATTGGGGAAATCGTGCGACACAACATAATCAGAGAAATCGTGGGATCTCATTTGCATTCGACTCAGACAATTCTACTGTCACATAATTCCATTTCTCATTACAAAATAATTATGAACGCAAGCGATATAGTTAGTACTAACGTAGTTCACCCCCATCATGATGATGTATTCTTCATCCCACAAAGTACTTTCGTACTCGTACCAGCAGTTGACACTCGTCTTGGTGACAACAACACAAGATCAGCACTATTCTTCGTACAAAGCTTTCTCTTTCAGGCAATCGAGATCGTGCAAAAGCACTTGCTTTTGGTTCAGCGCTCCACGAAGTCGGAGTCATCGCCTCAAAACAGCTTCCGGATTGAGTCCGCTTTGTTCGTGCACTCTTATGATGGATCTGTTGATACATGATGTTGATACGATTGGGAGGGTGGCCTTTGCAAAGTGACATGAACTAAATGTTGTAGGCACCGGGTCGCAAAAGAATTGATGCCGTTACATTTGCATGATTTCCTGGTGCGGTGTGCTGGGAGGAGTTGGCGTGTACTAGTACTAACTAAAAATAACTAATTCACCAATTATTTCCTTTATGCGGAAAGGTCCTAGAGGGAAATGTCAAAGGACGTCTACGACGTCGTCACTTGAATCAGTGGGCAACCCATTTGGTGGGCCCCAGTACTCGTAGTGACCGAAAACCGACGAGACCTTCGCTCCTGTACAAACAATAGTGCCATTACACCGTACACAAAGAAGCAAGAATTAGGCCAAGAAAACCCAATACGGGCTGCTGTCCGGCGCTTCTCTCTCCCTACTGAATGGAGTCTGAAGTCCCGGCGTGTATACTACTAACGCTAGTAGTACGTATTGGTGTACTACAAAAAGCTCAAAATTGTATTTTGTCATGAAACGCAGATAGTAGTAATGTGAGTGAGAATAGACATACTTTCAGCACACCCCCGCTAAAGGCTTGTTGAACAATTCTACTTTAGTAAGGACGCCAACCACGCCCCTGGCCTCTAGGCATCCCATTTTGGGTTATTCTCGTATTCATCTTCTTCTTTATCACTGTCGTACACTCTCATGACTTCATTGCCTACTGACAATGACCAAAAGTATGAGCTACGAGCGTTGCTCGGAGGGACTTCATTTCCTCCTCCAGAACTTGCATCGCTAGGTCCATCATTCCGAGGTTTTTTGTTTTGGGGGGACGAGCACCCGCTGGTGTCTCGTAGTTCTGTAACATGTGAGGATATTTTTGCGGTTTCGACTCTGTCAGTAGTTGGGTATTGATGCACCGAAGTACGTGGGTTCGCAAGTAGAACTTCATCGGGAGAATCATAACCATTCAATTGGCCTATCTCTGAAGCATGTTGTGGTGCACTGTTGTCCACCTCCCATGCATACTTGTAGTCACGATAGTAAGCGGAATCACCTTGGTTGAAAAAAGCGACAATTGGTTGCAATAGAACAACCAACATCGGAATTGAAAATGCTTCGCCTATAAGTCGCTTTGCATATTGCTCTGAATTAAAAAATATGGGCTTGTACGAGAGCGCATATCAGTAATGTAGTGGAGTGGGTAGTGTGGGTGAAGATCCAGCAAATCATGTTTGTACTTACCTTAGTTTCTGAAGTTGTGTTACTCCTTACAGGGGGTGCCAGCTTCAGCTTAACGACTCCAGTATCAATCTCGAACCGAAAAGGATGCCACCGACCTCGGAACCCATGGTAGTCTCCGGCAAACTCATGATATTTGCTTGGAAGACAATCTTTCCAGTGACGGCTTGGCATTGATAAGGTTTGGCGGGGCCGCTTGAAACATTTCTCCAAACCATTCTCAACTAAATTTACAAAGAGATCATTCACTTGGTGCACAAAATATGTGAGTTTGCACGTATCACCCAATACATCAAGCGATGAACACCCCAAGAGGCACTGCTTTCGCACCTGGTGTCCACACGTAGTTTTCAGGCAACCCCAACAACTTCTGTTGCATGAACAAAGAAACGGATCAGTGAAAACGTGAACTGATATCAACATTCTATGGAATTGGTACCAACCTCGCGCTCTTGAACTGTCAGTTTTCGAAATTGAAGCTGCCTTGAGGAAGAACCCTGGCTTGACTCAAGCTCCTCATAAACATTCATTTCCAACCTGTCGACGGTTGAAACCTCTGACATTAGATCATTTGCCTTTGCTATTCGACTGGGACGGAATGTTGTGTCTGGTAGGTGGAACGAATCTTCATTGTCCAAAATCAAGCTTCCATCAGGACCGTTTTCATCGAGGTTATTGAAGGACAAAAATGGAATATTGGATACGTAAATTCTGCTCCGGTTCAAAGGTGACAAGGAACTCGTATTGCAAAACAGGCTCCAAGCTCCATCAAATGCGGACTCGATATCTTCAAGCTCATGATTTCCAAGCGTCTGCTTGTCGGCATTGATCTCTGCAAGGAAGAAAAGGGAGTCCAGCCCTCTTTCCATTCGAAGCAGATTCAACTGTTTCGTGAGAGCGCCAAACCGTAGCAACCATGCAATATGTTGGATCTCACCACTGACAGCGACCCTGGACCGTGGTGGGGCTCCAATTATGATATCGAATGCTAATCATAGATACAAAAATTTGAGAGTCTCTCTTCCCTTTCGCTCCATTGGCAATCAAATTGGGTCCTCATCGCTACCAACTTACGTCCGTATTTTCCATCATACCATTGCACCATCTCCGAGAAGTCGACAAATGAGTTCACGATGATGTGTTCCTCCTGAGGATTCTGCTCTGAGCTATGGTTGTGTTGATATACATGATTCGCAATCTTGTCGTGTTCAACATGTACAACCCTTTTGATTGAAATCCCCAACCGTTTCAAGGCGACAACAGCACTCCCAATTCCACCAAACAAATCAAGAACCACCGCATCTCGTTTTCGGTCTCGAAACCTAGACTGAAAGTATTGCAAATTTTCCATGTATGAAGCATCATTTTTTAGGGCCTCCAGTTCATCTGTCGAAAACATGAGTGAAGCGAATTTTAAACTTTTGACTATGGAAAAAGCGCAATATTCTCACCTTTGATACTATAGGGCTGCTCATCGCTCCATGAGGAATCGTGTTGGGCCATTGCTTCAGACCTTCTTATTGTCTGTGGTGCGGGCGAGGTACTGGTCTCATTAGCTTTCATTTTCCTTTCGGCGAGAATATCCCGTGCAGCAAGATACTGTGGCAACCAATGGCGATGAACGTTGTACGCCATGTGGCAACATCGACGATGCCACAATGCACCCGATTCCGGAATAGCGAGTTCATCGTTCCCAAAAGATAGTTTCATAGGTTCAGCACACCGACAAATATTGCAGCAAAAGGCAATGTCGGTGTAGTCTTCTGATTCGTTATCGTCGTCGTCATCATCCTCATCTCCTTCATCATCGACGTCTATAGGATCTTCTTCTGTAGCTGCCGGGCAGGGGTCAGCCATAATCTTCCTAAGTTCATTTTCGTCTTCATCGTCAGTACTGTCATAATGAAACTCGGAGTGCTGTTGGACTTTTCTCTTTGTTCCTTTCCCTCTGGCCATCACGTCAATGTTGTGGAGTCACTACCATGTTCGATCCAGATTTCTGTGTGAAGGTGTGCGCCGAAGAATAAAGAATGGCAAAGGTATGAACTAACGAAATATTATATGTACAATCATTATATAAAATACCAGTTCTGCATGAAAAATGGAGATAATACGAGGCTTCAGGTACGCTTCCCCTGAACTGACCACAGGGCTAGTTTGTTTTGACCATGATTCATTGAAAGAACATAGAAGTGTTTCCCATTTCACTAATGAGAACCCTGGTCAGTCGGCTCATTCCTTCCAGTGGCAAGCATATCTTTGCTGCCCTCTCAAGTGTGGACCAGCTTTGGCAAGCCACTCCTACGGATCTTGGAACGTGGGACCGAACACTATCTCACGAGTGCTTTGGAAAGAGGACCCAAAAACAATGTCCCGAGGTGAGCGTTTTTGTCGTGTGTCGCCTTCTATAGTTCTAATTGTGGTGTTCAGTGAAGTCATGGTCCTCCCAAGCAGTGAAGTCCAGTTGGGTTGTTTCCCACTCGCACGAGCACGCTTGGAAAAAGACGACAGTAATGCTCGTATTTCATTCATGGTATTGTTCACGGTAACTTCATCACCTGGCCCCCTGTCCCTCCCCTGAATGATTTGAGTGCCTGGATGGAGACGCTGGAGTTCTTGTAGCACTTCTTGCGCATTGATAGTGTAGCCATCTCCTATTTGGAAAATAAAAGGGAACCCCAAAAAACAACAAATTCGCTCCACCTCATAGGCAATGACCTTTGATTCATCGTTCGGCAGTGCCGCCAAGTATGTAAACTGCGAAAAGTGATCCTTGAGCATCAAAATGTAGATCATCCTAACGCCGTTATGGTTAATCTGGGGATCATCTTGCATGTCAATGAGGTCCACTTGGAATCTGTCTCGAAAACGCTGCGATCGCAAGGTAGGTTTAGGGGGACTAAATGGATTGATCATGTGTGGTGTCTCGATCACATTGTTCTTCTTTTGACACGTTGGGCACAACTGACAGAACAATGAAACAAGTTCCTTTGTGACATTGTGATATCGTTCCTTTGCATAATGATATGTTGGAGCGATGCCAGCGTGTGATACTGCATCATGACACCTGGAAATTTTCTTGTACATTTCATTCATTGGAACCACCGGCAACCCATCTTTCATTCCGCATAGTAAAAACTTTTCAGGATGCCCACGGGCCTTCCGTAGCTTATAAGTTTTGATGGCTTTGCGCAACAAGATGCACAACAACATCATGAATGCTTCCTACAATGTAGGAAAATCGAATATGTAGGAGGAAAACATCTGCTATTATCCTTTTGCTAACTGACACGAGGGACGAACGAGTAACCGTATCTCCCCTGCGTATCGTATCGGAATCCGAATGTCGCCTCCAACCATGCAATTCTAAGAACATGTAATGAAGACCCAAGATTTACTCGCTGTGCTCCGTCATTGGGGCGAGCTGCACCTTATTGCCAGCTGGGACAATAGTCCCTTTGAAGAACGTATACCGGATGTGCAACACGACGAAACTCAAAATGTGGAGAAACAAGGTGTAGCAAGCCAGGACCAGCATGTCATTGGCTCGATTTGTCTCCTCAATTTCGTAAAATGCCAGGACATCTTCCCCAGTAGGAAACGTAGTGTTTGGGAACTCCAAACCTTGGAATTCCGTAACCATGAAGGAGCGCCATGAGTACGTGTGGAATGCAATGTCATAAGTCCATCGCAATCCATCGGGGAAGTCCGAAGGGATGATCATGAAGCCTTGGAACAACATGAAGAATCCAAACAACCCTGCAATCAGGGCCATTCCAATCACGAAATGAGGCACTACATGCGATACCAACTGGGCCAAGGCCTCTGAAGTCGTCAAGGCCAGGAACATGTTGAGGAAGTACCAGCAGGGGTCATTGAACTTGGTCATGGTCAGGATGATGAGGGAAACTAGTCCCGCCAACAACGCTGCACCAGGAATGGATGCAAGCCCCTGGGCGATCTGGTAGGCAATGGGGTGATAGTAGGAGTTGAGAACTTCCTTGTCGACAATGTCACGTTCCATGACAGTGAAAGGAAGGACGGCGACACTCATGAAGATGAAAAATGCCACGCAGTAGAACAAAACGGCCGACCGACTGAGAATCGACTCATAGTCGTTCCTCTCACCCAAATCCCAAAACAATCCACCAACCATCAAAGCTATTCAAGATGCAAGGGTGATTGAGTGAGTTAGTGATAGCCCAGAAAAAGAAATCACAACGATGATGAACACTTACCCAACATGGAATACATAGCAACGCGGGTGAAAAGAATTCCAGGATTGAACCAGAGGTTAAGGAAGTATCGGTAGGTCAGTTCAAATGCGCCCCCCACCAACCCCGAAGAACGATTGGATTGAACTACAACAGGTGATTCAGTTTCTTTATCGTCTTCAGTCGACGCCTGTCTTGTAGCACTTTCCTTTTTGAACGAGAACTTGGAGGAACCTTCCCCTCCGACGTGATGAGTTTGTTCCCAGGCAGTGTACAGACGTGCCCATTCATCAACGGATTTTGCATGCTCACGGAACTCGTCATTGACCATGGTGACATAATGGTCGGCTTGGTTCCAACCCATAGGGGTAGGATGGCCATGCTTGGCGAAGAATGCTTCCATGTTTGTTCGCGACCCTTCATAGACGAGTTGTCCCTTGGAGAGCAACACCACATTCTCGATGAGCTTCCAAATGAAACTGGAAGGCTGGTGGATAGAGAGAATCACACGGCGTCCTGGGGCTGCCTTGACATACGTTTGAAGAAACTCCATCACCTGAAACGCAGATTCGGCATCGAGTCCCGACGTGGGCTCATCCAAAAAGAAGTTGGATGGTCCGCTCAGTGCTTCCAATGCAATCGACAATCGGCGTTTCTGACCACCACTCAACCCCTTGAGGAACAAATCACCAACAATGGTGTTCTTCTGTTCGGTCAATCCAAGACTCGCAATCAAGTCGTCGACAAAATCATCCAACGTCTTGGCAGAAGGTAGGTGAACACCTGCGAGACGAGCATAATGCATCATGTACGATTTGACAGTATAGAATCCATGCAAACGATCATCTTGGGGTACCATGGCGACAAGGCCTGGAAGATGAACTGAAAAAGGGAACCCAAAAATCTGTTGTTAGTCGCCGGAAACGGTGTTGTAGACACCAAACCATGGCAAAGAAGCCCACAAAACTTACTGTCAGCCTTTCCTCTGGAATTTAGTGACAGGGAGTCAGTCAGAATGCTGAGAAGAGTGGATTTTCCAGCTCCACTGGGACCCAAAATGGCAGTGATAGTGCCTTCTGGGAAGAGGATCTTCATTGGGTGCAGCAATTGCTTGCCGGCTGTCGTCGTGACAGATTCGATCAATGCATACCCGTCATTTTCATGGGGTTGAAAGGTTGCTCCAAGGTCGTATCCGGCAGATGGGTTCATGGTGTGTCTGTGTTGAGATCACCTCACGAGATATCCGAATGTTTTAATCAGAAAATTGTGCACCAACCGGCAACGGTGCCATCCCTCTTCCCAATTTGATGCGAGTAGGATTGGCAAGATCCGTGAATATTTCAGAAGGCAATCTAAGTTGTTCGCAGTATTGGAGACGTCATTGCTGTCTTTCGTTTAGAACAAGACCTGAAGGTTGTCCATTTCATGCAATAATGGGAACATTATTTCTGTTCCGCACAGAAGCTGGGACAGACATCACTCATGCAACGCTTGCTGCTACCGGTTCACTTGCATGTTGTATCATGGTCGTGATTGAACTTTGCACAGCAACAATCGAGTACTCTTGTTAGTTACTAAGTAGTAGTAACGTTTGTACCGTACTCTACGTACAGCAATACAAGCTGCCGTGTGGAACTTCAAACCCAATCTCAATCACCAAGGCTGCATACCGGTAGATAGATAGGTACTCGTACAACCGGCACTACTACTACAGCATGCAGAAGAAGAAAGTGTGTCTGATACGACGACTACGTACCTAGAGTGAAGTAGCAACAAACTACCGATATTATGAGTGGCCTCCAGCGAGCTCGAACGCTGACATGATGCAAAACACCCTCTCGCAATGGCGTTGCTACTACCGGTAGGCTTTCGTTTGACCATTCGAACAAACGGTGACTAACTTACCTAGTAGTGAAGCTTTTTGTCTTCGTACTCGAGAAGACTCGACGGGGCCCTAATCAATAACTTGGTCATGTTTTAACACCAAAATAGTTCCGATAGAATAATCAAGAATTGTCGGCTTCAACAAGCCAAGCTGTTACAGACGCCATCCGGTTACTTGTCATGACAAACTTTCTACAGCACAGGTTCTGTATAATCCCACTCGATGACCGCGTGCAGTGATGGATCGGTTTTTTCTCGTAAACGGGCAGGTAGGATCACTGGTGTGTTGTGCTTCAGAACATCCAAAGAAGCCTTGTATGCTTTGGCAAAGGAACATGCGTCAGGGTCCCAAATCCCAAGTGATGACTGCTCCGCCTCCTCAACCGATGCATTGTACAATTTTCCAGTGAGCTTATTCACCATACTGCGATTGGAAACGTCCAACATGTTAGAAATGGCATTTTCAAACCACGAAGGAGTGCCGCTGGCAAACGAGGGGCCAGAGTCATCATTTGGTCTACTATTCCTAACTTGTTGACGTTGCTGCACAAGTGCCTCCTGCATTTGGCTCCCCTGAAAGATACCACCAAGCTCACGAAGGATCATGTGGTCAAAACAGATGAAATAATCATCACCATCCAAGTCGCCATCTCCGATTGTCATCGGAATCGGCACTGCCTCATTCCGATTCCGTGGTACACTGAAGATTATGTGACCAAACTTCATGTTCCGCAACCACTGCCAAGAATCTTCCGTCATTCCTTCGGGTCGGCCTTTCACGACCTCCAACATCTTACAATCTGTCGGTTCAAGACAGGGACTTCGAGAGACAAAGATATTCTCGAGCAGATCCGACAGGTGTGCTCTTGTCCCTGTCTCATCGGAGCCATATCCTGTGATAAAGACAGTATTCTCGGGAAGGTGCCCCGTTGGGTCTCGAACCCCTTTCACATGTGCATGGTGAAGGCCAGGGAGAGCTTTGGACGTTTTCGCGTATTGAGATACTAACTTCTTAGGTAGACCCAAACCAACAAGGAGTCGTTGATACCTTTCACAGAAGCGGTAGAGTGCCATTGTGAGTGGGATATGATTGGCACATATTGCTTGTGCCCAGGAACTTACATAATACTCAATGGATTGCCCGGACGCTCCTTAAAACTCTTTGGGGGATCCTTCTCCAGGGGGTCCAGGTGTCTACCCAGATATCTATTCGAAGAACTGGGAAAGGTATCTTTCGCAACCATGACGCCCCACGTTTCCCCTGCGTTGGTACGAGACCTTCATCATCGAGGGAGGGAGTTGGATTTTGGCAATTCCCCGTTTCTTCATCAACATTCCCTTGGCAATTCCAATACGTGGCGCGAAAATTCTAACCTGAAGTGAAACGATATTGTCAAGAGACCGTTTTCTGGGGAACAATTCTTTCAAGAAATGTTCTGGGATGAATCCACAACCTAAGTGGGAATCTTCTTGTGGAAGAAGTTCAAAACGTTCATCAACGGAGGGGAAATCCCACACAAGCCCAGATCGACCAGGTGTAAGAAACAACTCAAGCCTGGAAGACACTTTGTGAGGTGGAAGGGAACGAAAATCTGCAACTTTCTCCAATTCAGTTTGAATGTCGAAGAGCGGCCTGTCTGGTGACTCTGTTCGAATATAGTACAGGTCCGTTATGGGCTTTTGCGCCCATTGGAATCTTGGATTCCGAGCTCCTTGTCGGTGGGTTTTCCCAGTTACCAGGCAATACTTGGCTCCATCAAGACAGAAAGATGATCTTGGTTGTTCAAGGCTCTTTGCATCCAATTTGTATTGCAGTTTTACAATCGGGAGTGGAGCCCACTTGGCTAGAAATGTATGGGGTGAAACGGGGTCTTCTCCCACGATGATGGTTTGAATTTGGGAGCCCATAAGTGGAAGACCAATCATTTTGTTGTCGTTTTGACTCAGAGTAGGAGCAAATGGATCCACAGAGGCTGTGCTAGTAGCTCTAGCGGTCCGCGTGTTTCTTGTGGCAGGATTCCTCGAGGTGGAAGTTGTACGAGTCGATCTTGTGGTTCTTGGATGAGGTGGCGTCACTGGGACACTAGGTATTTCTTGTGGGGCCACTGAACCAACACGAATGCGGGGAATGCTGTCATTTGAATCAGGCGTTGGAGGAACCAACATGTCTTGCGTCGGAGAGGTGCTTCGGTGGTCAGTTGCTGGTTGCCATTGGTAATGCACCTCTTCTGCCTCATAAAATTCTTCTTCTTCCAGCACAAAATCCATGTAGTTGACAGAGGGCTGCGTGATGCATTCTTGAAAGGAGTCTTCATCATCAGAAATTACATTCAGTGGCTCATTCTCAGAAGAAATACTCATGGCTTGCTCGTCATCATCTTCAGAAACACCCATAGCCTTCCGTGCCCTCCGTCGGGCAGCTTCAACTGCTTCCTTTCGACTAGATCGGGGAGGTGGGATAACATGTGGATGGACATCGTTCTCATTAGGCCTGTCAAACGGAGCACACTCATGAAATTGGTCGATGTCGTCGAATGAGGTATCTGGCGTGGCAGGACGAGGCAATGCGCTGCTCCGTTTCTTGCTGGTAGATATCTTGGACATGGCTTCTCGAGCCCTTCGTCGGGCATCTTGAATAGCCAATTGCTTTTTGGATACTCTCATTTTTCAGTACACTTGTGATGAAAATGTGAGTGCATGCATGTGCAAGAACATTGTTTTTCAGGTTTTGGGGGGAGCCCCATTTCCCATTTGGCGATGGTCAGCGAGATGAGGATGGTGTGACGTATGATTGATGATCGCACAAGGAACAAAGGGAAAACAGCGCCTCCAATACAAGATAATTTTCAAGCATTTTCATATTCCAATCCTGTTCGCATTTCCCTCTCCGGAATTTTCTGGGAAGCGGTGCCGCAGAAGCGAAGAACATCAAAAACTGGCCAACCTCACAATCTAGAAAGTTGAACGTGGGAGGATAATGGGTAGTAAAGATACAGGGACACAACACGACTTTGCTTAAAACTCCCTAGAATAGCATTGCATTAGTCACCTAACCGTAAAACTCCTGTGCCTCGCTGATATCCTTCACGTTGTTGTATTGGTAACTTTCCGTGTTGAAACTAGACGAAGATTGATGGTAAGCTGGTTGACAGAGTGTATAATAACATATTTCCATTTGGAAATCTCAGCAACCACCAATCCACAAACCTCGCATCTCGTTCCTTCCAACAACGTTCCATTAGCTGGTGTCAAACTAAAATCCAAAATGGCACAGTAACTTCAGTTCATCCGCTGATACTACTGCAAACAGGAGGCATCCAATGGATGTCGCACAGTTGATGTTGCGACCACGGTAGCGGATCACCCCGCATTAGGAGCGATTCATCCTCCGTGGCTGCACAGGTGAGTAGTCACCATGTGTTAGATCCACATACTCCTGTATCAGTTGCTCATCTGCCAGTGCGACAGCATGTGCTTCTTCAATAATGTCCTTGGAATGGAACATGGAGACTTGCGCCAGGTAATCAGGGTCAAAGACACCTTCCTCCCGTTGTATCTCTTGTTCTTCCAGGACTGCTTTTCTAACCCGAAGCTTATTCTTTTGACGCCGCTTGGATCCAACAGGTGTTTTCCCTTCCAATCCCCTACTGCAGTAGTCTACATCATCACACGGCTCGCCCTTCATCATCATCTTGACGGTGACTTTGGCCATGGCTAAAATAATCTTGGTATCACCCTCTGTGTACCAGACGGATTCTTTTTCATCGTCCGTAAGGTCCCGGACTCTGTGATGTCTCTTCTTTTCCACTCGATGGTTCCAATGAACTTGCTTTGTAGACTTTGGTTTGGAATCCGCCGTAGGTGATGGAGTAGAAGCAGAGGACGCTGCTGCCGCCGACGCCGTTGTTGTACCATTTTCTTTAAAGGAAACAGCTTTGGGAGATGTAGATGCTCCTTTTCGCCGACTATTACTTTTGGTAGAATCATCCATTTGAAGAGGAGCGTCCTCATTGATCGTCGCAACCTTGGTAGACCGTTGGGATTTCGGTCGAAGTGGTGGCATTGTGAATATAGCACGCGAACGAATATTGGCAGGGGGTGAGGCTCTTGTGGACACGAGCCAAACAAGAAGGAGAGTTTGATTGGGTTTGATTGGATTGGACTGGGTTGGATCGAGAGTCTTTTTGGACTACAAGTACAAGCAACAACAGTTGAAGTGACTCGTAGTTCCGCTAAACGAGTATAGTTTTGCTATTGGAAGACAAAGTAGCAAAAGACAACCACTCTCAACACTCCAAAGAGTTGCAATCACGGGATGATGGAAGACTGGTACCGTACAGTAGTAGTAGCAACCAAAAGAGGTGAAGGGAGGAGGTTGGACCCGCAGCGGAGGTAGTAATGCCAAGCCAACCAGCAGAGCAGGCCTTGTTTTTTCGCCGTAGCAGATTTCCTGCGTGGTGCTGGCAGCAGGCATTCCGAGAGGGCGAGTATGGGGCGTAGGTACTCATGAACAATACCTTCTTGGGGAAGACCGCTTCGTATACTCGATGGATTTGTCACAGCTTCCTACAGGATAAATACTACGGAGTTACAGGACATTAAGGCACATGACCTACGATGTCTACCCAAGGCACAAATGTTTGTATGGCACCGTACTTACCCAACCGGAAGACCGACAAATCCAGTGGGGGGAGAATTACGACTACGGTCCCGATCCGGCGCGCGAAATCGCACGAAGGAGTCTTTGAGTCTAATGGGTCGAAGGTGTTGTGGCAGCACTTACCACTTACTAGTCGTAGAGGAAAGGAGGACCGACCACGCCCGGACGTGCGAGCCTCCCTGGTGGTGCCCGCTGCCCCAAACGGTGTGTGGGCAAGCTCAGCTCTACATCTTCCGCAGTAGCCTTTGTGCAATCAGCGTCTCGTCACCATGGTGAGTAGGAGCTTCCTTTATCTCTGGCCTCTGGACAACCATGTTGTTCTTGTAGATGTGGCAATGCCTGTAGAGTCCCTGGTGTCTGCGGCATCTGCATTGTTTGTCATATCGATGGTCGATTGGTAGAAGTTGTATCGAGTGCTTGATCGAGTGCACACGCTGATTGGAATAGTCTCTGACGCTTGTGTTTTTCTGTGTATGTACAGCCACCAAAGGTCCAACAAAAGACAAAGGAACAGAAAATGGCCGCCGCCATGGCCGGTGGTAAGGGGAAGAAGAAAAAATGGAGCAAGGGAAAGGCCCGCGACAAGGTCGACAACAAGGTCTTGTTCAGCAAGGAGCAATTTGACCGATTCCACGACGAGGTCCCCAAGATGAAGTTGATCACCGTATCCACTGTCGTCGAGAAGCTGAAGATCAATGGAGGTTTGGCACGAAAGGCCCTTCGAGACTTGGAGGAGGAAGGAAAGATCAAGCCTGTCCTTATCTCGAGAATGCAACGAATTTACACACGCAATGTTACGGAAGGTGATGAATAAATAAATAAACCAAATAGTCCGTTCTTGACGGTGCTACCCAAGTGTTTTGTCGTTGTCGTTCTGGGAGAATGGTGGTGGTTATTGTTGGGAGGCAGGAATGGAAATCATGTAGAGTGAGAGGGGTGATGGTACGAGTTCCACTATCGGTACCTACCTAGATCAACATCCACCTCATAGAAAGAGAATCCACAAGTGATCCTCCAGCAAGTTGATTCCACTGCTGATTGATGGTTATATCATCCTTGACACACGACGGCAACTATCCACTCGTTCCATTCCAACAGCAAGGCACTCGTACGAGCAACCACCAACCACAACAGCCTACTCGTACCTCCCATCCTCCTAAGAGCCGTTCCCACCATCGTCGTCTGTCCATACACCGCCACCCCAAATCGAACCCCTTGACTACCCCTTTGTCTCACACGTGTCATAGTCAAGTCCGCAATCTTCTCGCACGTTCGAAGTGGTTCTGCTCGGTCGAGTCGAACCAGTCCAAGTCGGATTTCGAGGGGCATCGGAAGAGATCCGCGTAGTGAAACCTCGTACAAAACAATACTACGATACGATACGGAAAGGACCAAAACCCGTCTGTCTCGAGGACGTTGTATTGTTTCTTCTTCCTGTAGTGGTTGAACAATTGTAGAGAAACCAAACAAAAATCACCATGGCACCGGGAGAAAGGTAGGTTGATAAGGATACTTGCAGCTGTATTTGTAGTGAATCCATTGGGAATGGTCGAATTGTCGATTGTCATTGTGATTCTTTGGTCCATGTCTCACAGGATTGTTCTTTTGGGACAAGCAGCAAGGACGCAGAAATGAAGGATGCCCTTTTGGGAGGAGGACAAGGCAAGAAGCGTAGTCCCAACCGATTGATTGTTGATGACGCCACGAACGATGATAACTCGGTGATCAGTCTTTCGCCTGCCAAGATGGAACAACTCGAGCTTTTCCGGGGAGACACCGTGTTGATCAAGGGCAAGAAAGGACGGGATACTGTGTGTATTGTTCTTGCCGACGAGACCTGTGACGACTCTCATGTTCGAATGAACAAGGTTGTTCGAAAGAACTTGCGTGTTCGTCTTGCCGACGTCGTCACCGTCACTTCCTGTGGAGATGTTCCATACGGAAAGAGGATTCACATCCTTCCCTTGGACGACACGATTGAGGGAGTCTCTGGAAATCTCTTTGACGTCTATTTGAAGCCTTATTTCTTGGAAGCCTACCGCCCTGTCAAGAAGGGAGATTTGTTTTTGGTTAGGTCTGCCATGCATCCCGTAGAGTTCAAAGTCGTCGAGACGGATCCTTCTCCTTACTGCATTGTCGCGCCTGACACTGTCATTCACTGTGAGGGAGATCCAGTCAAGAGAGAGGACGAAGAAAAGATGGATGACGTTGGATACGATGATGTTGGAGGTTGCCGCAAGCAAATGGCACAAATTCGTGAGATGATTGAGCTTCCTCTCAGGCACCCTGCCCTTTTCAAGACTTTGGGAGTCAAGCCCCCACGTGGAGTCTTGCTTTATGGACCTCCTGGTAGTGGAAAGACCCTCATTGCTCGAGCTGTAGCCAACGAGACTGGAGCTTTCTTCTTCCTCATCAACGGACCTGAGATCATGTCCAAGATGGCCGGAGAATCCGAGTCCAACCTCCGAAAGGCCTTTGAGGAGGCTGAGAAGAATGCCCCTGCCATCATCTTTATTGATGAGATTGATTCCATCGCCCCAAAGAGAGAAAAGACCAACGGAGAGGTCGAGCGTCGTATTGTCAGTCAAATGCTTACCCTCATGGACGGTTTGAAGCAACGTGCTTCCGTTGTTGTCATTGGAGCCACCAACAGGCCAAACGCCATTGACCCTGCCCTTCGTCGTTTCGGACGTTTCGATCGTGAGATTGATATCGGTGTCCCTGATGAGAACGGTCGTCTTGAGGTCTTCCGAATCCACACCCGAAATATGAAGTTGGATGACGATGTCGATCCTGAGGCTGTCGCCAGGGAGACCCACGGTTTCGTCGGAGCCGACATTGCTGCCCTTTGTACCGAGGCTGCCATGCAATGTATCCGTGAGAAGATGGATTTGATTGATATCGAGGATGAACAAATTGATGCTGAAATCTTGGATTCCATGGCTGTCAACCAGGACCATTTCAGACATGCTCTTGGACAATCCAACCCATCCAGCTTGCGTGAGACGGTTGTCGAAGTGCCTAACATTAGTTGGGAGGATATTGGAGGACTTGAGGAAGTCAAGGTACGAGAGAAACGATGCAGATGCTGCCGTCTCGTCTGTCCCATACACAATCATTTTTGTCATTCTAACCTTGTCTTGTCTTTTTCTACTTACAGCGTGACCTCAAGGAGCTTGTTCAATACCCTGTGGAGCATCCAGAGAAGTTCGAAAAGTTCGGAATGAGTCCCAGCAAGGGAGTTCTTTTCTATGGTCCTCCTGGTTGCGGTAAGACTCTCATGGCCAAGGCCGTAGCCAACGAATGCCAAGCCAACTTCATTTCCGTCAAGGGACCTGAGCTTTTGACCATGTGGTTCGGAGAGTCTGAGGCCAACGTCCGTGACGTGTTTGAGAAGGCTCGCCAAGCTGCTCCTTGTGTGCTCTTCTTTGATGAGCTTGATTCCATCGCTCAACAACGTGGTGGAAGCCAAGGAGATGGCGGTGGTGCCGCTGACCGTGTCATGAATCAGCTTCTCACTGAAATGGACGGAGTTGGTGCCAAGAAGAACGTCTTCATCATTGGAGCTACCAACAGACCCGATATTATTGATACCGCTTTGATGCGACCTGGTCGTCTTGATCAATTGATTTACATCCCCATGCCTGACTTTGAGAGTCGTCTCTCCATTCTCCGAGCTACCCTCCGAAAGTCTCCTGTTTCTAAGGATGTCGATCTCAGCTACCTTGCTTCTCAAACCGATAAGTTCACTGGAGCTGATTTGACCGAAATCTGCCAGTCCGCATGTAAGATGGCTATTCGGGAAGAGATTGAGAGGGACATTGAGCGCGAGCGAATCAAGGCTGAGAGTGGCGATATGGAAGATGATGACGATGAGGATGATGATGACCTCATGCCAGAGATCTTGCCCAAGCACTTCGAGTCGGCTGTTCGCCAAGCTCGTCGCTCTGTGTCGGATCGTGACCTCGCACAGTATGCTTCGTTCGCACAGACCTTGCAGCAATCTCGTGCTGCTGTTTCGGGATCTACTGGAGGCAGTTTGGCTACTTTTGCCTTCCCCGAAGGAGGAGCAGCTGCCGACAATGCCGGTGGTGCTGCTGCCGCCGCCGATGACGACGATGAGGAAGATCTTTACAGTTAGGCAACTGGGCGTGTCCCAGCTCTAATATAATACCTTACTACATGCATGCGAATTCATAATTTGATATCAATAGTACTTGTTTGCTACTAGGTAGGTTCTGGAACAATAATGGCTGTACTCATTGTTTCCAGCCACCAGCCACCACCACCACCTAGTTGCGATGATGGTCACACCTCCATCATCAAGGGATATTCGGAACCGTCCGCCCTCCATCCGTCTCGGTTCATAGGAATCGCCGAGCGAGTGCCAAAGCGGCCAACAGCACCTCGTCATCAATTGCCCTTGACGGCCCAGTCCATTGTTGTTATATTTACAAGAAACCAAAACGAAATACAAACAGTTGTAGCAAAATGGCAGAAACTGCTGAACAATACAAAGAGTAAGTGTCTACTGCATGCATCCATTGTCACTCAATCCAAGTGGAATGGAAATGTGAATGAATCCTTGGTGCTAACCCTCTGCAACTTTTTGTCCTTGACCATGTTGTTATCGTTGTCGTTGTGCAGACTTGGCAATGCCGCCTTTGCCAAACAAGAGTTCGAGACTGCCATTGCGCAATACACCAAGGCTATCCAAATGGACCCCAAGAATCATGTGTTCTTTTCCAACAGAAGGTGAGTGTTTGTTGGAGTGTTGGGTTTCAGTATTTGTTTGTATACAGGTCTATAATGACAGTGCATTGCTCACCCCTGTTTGTTTGTGCAGTGCCTCGCATGCTGGACTCAAGAATTGGGACAAAGCCGTAGAAGATGCCAAGGAATGTGTTCGATTGAATCCTCAATTTATGAAAGGTTACTACCGTCTCGCTACGGCTCAACTAGAACTCGAGGAGTACGATGCCGCCACGGCCACCATCAAACAAGGACTTGCCTTGGAACCTCACAATGCTCAACTCCAAAAGGTCATGAGAAACATCAAGCTTGCCAAGAAGGCTTCGCAAGCAACTACCCAAATGTCGGACAGGAGAGTGGACAATGCCACAGCACAGGAGCTGAATGATTTGAGGATGCAGCTCGCCGAAACCGCCAGGGAATACAATGTCGTCAAGGCCAACTTGAGCAAATTTCAACGGGAGCAAAAGATGAACCAATTGACACTAGCAGAAATTGAAAAGAACCCTTCTCAAGGATCCTATTTCAAGAGTGTTGGAAAGATCTTTGTCAAGCATGATCAAAAGAGTATTTTGGACCATTTGACATCGTCGTTGGATTCTCAGACCAAGCGTGAATCGGAGATTAGCCAAAAGTTGGAGTATTTGGAGCGAAGGATGGAAACCCAACAACAGAATATCAAGGAAGTTGCGGCTTCTGGACAATAGTGTAATGGTTAGTAGAAAAAGAAAAGTGACCTGCCCTACTTTAGTGTGCAAAGATTTCGTCTGTCCGTTGCTTGTTTTGGAATATATTTCCCATGTGGTAAAATCCATCCTTTTCACGTATCGTCTCGCAATATTCATCTCCAAATTAATTTCAGCCATCGTTCAACATGGTTCCACGCAAATACACGGTAGGGGTGAGCAAGGTCGACCGATTCTTCAAGTCCAACAAAAAGTTCTGTCGAAGAAACTTTTTCAAAGTATATTGGGACAAGGAAAGAACCAAGAACCATGTCATCCAAGCACATGCTATTGTCTACCTTGAGAAAGACACAGGTTACACCCAACCACGTGAGGTTCCTAGCCTCGAGTGTCTCCACACCTGCGGAGAAAACTACCACTTGGGAACGTGGCGCCAAGATGGTCAAGAATGTGGACCGACAAAACAATCAATACCTCGATGCTATTCGAGAAACGCATGATCCTTCCATGCACATCAAGACCATTGAAGATGAACTTAAGTCTACTATTGGAAAGGCCCTGGGAAAGCAAGGTGAAAAGATTATGATGTACATGCGAGCCATGGAACAACAAAAGCAACACCATGCCTCGCTGTTGGAGAAACATGATGCCATGGCAAGTGTGGTGATCGAGTCTGCCGAGAAGCATAATGAGTACCGGAAACAATGCATAACGGCACGGTGGGAACTGATGGTACATCGACAGGCGGCTGGTTTCCTCGTAGACAATCATCGGTTTGTCATGGAAAAATATCCCATTCCAGATCCCATCTCCCTCGAGCCGGTCGAAGAAGGTGGTGGTGCAGAACCACAAAATAAAGCCAGCGCACCCAAGAGGGAGCAGAAAATTACGGGACAATTGGATTGGTGGCAACGGGTGGGTCGATGGCGCTAAGTAGTTTCCCTATTTTGTTGTGCAAAGATTGGGAACCAAAATCGTTTGGGTAGTTAATATTTACATAGATGGACTTCCAGTTCCAGCATGATATTTTTGTATCCAATTCATAGCCTACGTCGCTTTGGAACGTCTTTGGCGTTTCGATGCCCGTTCCATCCACTCACTTTGGGCCAATGCATGTGCCTCCTGTAAGGGCATTCGTAGCACACTGGCATCTTTGGCTCCTCGAATTCGGATTTCTCTGTCCAGCTTTTGTACAAAGTTCAATATGCCGCTGTGATCCACTCCGGTTTTATTAGACATGTATTCGATGAGTTGATCAACGGCGGGGTTGGACTGTGGTGGAGGTGGGAATTCTTGCGTTTCTGTACAATGGAATACCTCGATGGTCCGTTTTCGCGACTTGATGGGTGCCAATCGGTCAGGGCGTGTTACATCCAAACTGGGCTCCACTACGGCATCATCATGATGTCTTGTAGATTGTGGCATCCCCTTTTCAACACGAAGTGCCATGGCAAAGTTTGGCAAAGCGTGTTTGGTCGAATCCAAAAAGTCACCTTCCAACTGTGGAAGGTACCCTGTTTCAAACGACCCACTCAAACGGTGCACCATGCCCTCGCTCCATGGAACAAGTTTCGCTTGCTTGTCATGTTTGTCATTGGATGATACAACTTGATACCCCTGGGTTCCCCAGCCAGGAGTCAGCTTGCAAGCAAACGCAATGACACCAAGAACTTGCGCGACAGAGCAAATCCTATCACTCCGACAAGTACTCATTGGCCGAGGTAGCAATGATTGTTTCGTTCTACCATCAACAACGGGCACACCGAAAAGGGCAAGCGTGTAGTCCAAAACTGTTTGCGAGAGCCCAAGCAGAGACACCAAACGAGCAACCACCATAGGCAGGGTTCCTGGCATGATCAATCGACCTGGTTGGAAATGGACTGAGGATTGGGCTACGTGCACTTTGTTAGATTTGCCAGCACTCTTGATATGGATGCGGCGGGGTGTGTAGCCACAGGCAACTTGCAGGAACGATAGCGTCTTTTCCAAAGACGCCAATGTTGGAGGCTCTTGGAATCGAAAAAATTCTGCAATAGGAGATAGCTTCTTTTGTTCCTGTCGGGTTAGGATGGAAAAGGCATTGAGAAGGGGGAGGTTGCCATTGGCAATCCAACCATGGACTTCTACGGTCGTGATTCCCATGGGAGAAAACGCCATGGTCACGATCGCAGCCACCATGAGCAAAGATGGAGGAAGAGAAAGTGCAGCAGCCTTGCGACCCATGCGAGTCTTTTTCAATGCTCTGTAATAGTGCTGAATCATCTTGGCAATGGGATTGGAGCTTCTCTTTGCCCGTGCTGCTGCTTTGGCTACACTCCCTGTTGTGAGGACACTTGTTTGTGACATTTCATCCAAGTCTTTCGGTTGTTCCACCAATTCCGGCAAGTCGGGTAACGATTCTAGTGGTCCTGACGATTGCCCTTGCGTGTGACTGTAGCCACGGTCTACCGACATGGGCTCTGCCTTGATGTGTGTTTGGCGTTGTTGTGTGAGATGATGTTGTTGTTGTTGCTGTTGTTGCTGTTGTGGATTCGGTTGATTCTCCTCTTGTTTGAACATTTCCTGGTGAAGTTGATGATAGGCTTTGTAGACAATATTCTTGACCACTCGAGAGCGCAGGTTGGGACTAAGGAATTGATCTCGAAAGCAAAGGCGGACATCAGGGTATCGCGCGCCAAAAAAGTCCGCCCCTTCCATCCAGGACCACAAGTAGGCTTTCCAAATATCCTTGACGGCTCGAAAGGCAGCCTTTTTCTGGGATCGGTCGCAGTGGGCCAACTTGGCCACGACTTCGACACATTCCTTCATGATTCGTTGCATGCCTTGTATACATTCTTGCGTTGTAGGCAATCGTGTCGAGTGATCCAACTCCCGAAGCCGTGTATGCCGTCGTTGTCGTCGACTCCCCTGTGACGATGTAGAAGCCAAGTGTCCTCCACTCACTCGACCCGCAAGATTCATAACTTCATCATAATCCACTTCTTCTTGCGATGCCGCAATGATAGTTTGTGATTGGGTGAAACATTCGGCACAGGTGAGACCTCCTGTGGTCTCATCCAAGTAACTCTGATTGCCTCCACAATTGTCACACACGAAATTGTTGTCGTCTTGAGAGGCTTGTACTGAGTTGTGTTGACTATGAAAGGACAACCGGAGATTAGATCCCTGTGACAACCCTACATGGTGGTCGTCATCGTCCAAATAGAAGGACATGCCGAAGAAGAAAACAAAAATGGGCCATTCAGTATGGTTTTGGTGGTCTGGAAGGCATTTCAAACGGTCGAGTCGATAGAGTCGATCGTTGGTGTCGCACTTCTACGTCGCAAGACAGTCGCATCTTGACGACGGCATCCAATCCTCGCACCGTCGTCATCATTTTCCACTTCCAATGCGGACGGACAACACGACGATTGGATCTTTCCCATTGGTGTGCAACCAGAGAGCGTCTGGATTCGTAGGAGATTTGCGTGGCCACTACTACTACAACATGGGATGTTCGGATTTTTGTACGTGCATCACGTAGATTCATGTACCAAGCCATCATCCATTTCTCATGCCGACAGGCAGGCGTACAGAATGTACGTAGAGTTGAGTACCGTACTTGACCTTGCTTTCCATTGGCCTGACGGTCTCTCTTACGACGTGGACGAAAAACAGGTCGCCAAAGCGAGCGTCTTCTACCACAATAGTGAGAGGATCACTCTTCGGGTTTGTCGACCTCATTTCTCTTCGCATTGGTTTTAGAAAGAGTCTACCAATAGATAGTATCGTGCAAAGATGGCCCCAGACGCAGATAAACTCCGACAACGAAATACCCACAAGGACGATGGTGCCGAGGCTACTACGGGAGAAAAGAAGTGCACTCTCGCTGGACTTGGCGGATCGGAAATTGTCATCGACGGAGTGATCTACGACATTTCTGACTTCAAGCATCCTGGAGGAGAATCTATCCGTATCTTTGGTGGAAACGATGTTTCTGTGCATTACCGAATGATCCACCACAACCATTCTGGCCTCAAGAGTTTGGAGAAGTTGAAGCGTGTAGGAACCATTGCCGACTACAGTCCAGAGTACGTACTTATTCGTCGGCACTCGTACAAATGTACTTGTACTGTACCTATGTTTCTTGTTGCGTGGTTGGAGGGGTTGGTTCTAATGTTTCCTTTCCTTTTTGTCCTGTACAGATACAAGTTTGACACTCCTTTTGAGCTTGAACTCAAGGCCGAAGTCTTCAAGGTTGTCGGTCGCGGAAAAGAATTTGGAACCCTTGGATGGTTCTCTCGTGCTTTCTTCTACATTTCTCTCTTTTTCTCCTTGCAGTACTTGTGGGTCACCTCTACTACTTCCTACGCTTTGGCTATTGTGTACGGAATTTCCCAGGCCTTTATTGGACTCAATGTCCAACACGACGCCAACCATGGAGCTGCCTCCAAGACCCCTTGGATCAACGACCTCCTTGGTCTCGGAGCCGATTTCATTGGCGGAAGCAAGTGGTTGTGGTTGGAGCAACACTGGACTGTACGTTTCTATTCTACTCCAAACTTAATTGTTGGCCGTGCTTGTCTCCAGTCTGGTTTCTCATGATATCATTCTTTTTTCTCGTTTCTCGCAGCACCATGCCTTTACCAACCAAAGCAAGGACCCTGACAGTTATGGAGCCGAGCCTTGGATTGTCTTCAACGACTATCCTCCTGGTGATTCGCGCCGCAGTTTTGTCCACAATTTCCAAGGTTTCTACTACATGCTTCCCCTTGCCGGATACTGGTTGTCCTCTGTTTTCAACCCTGAGATTTTGGATCTCCGTCAACGTGGAGCTTTGGGAGTTGGTATGAAGATGGACAGTGACTACGTTCACAAGAGCCGCAAGTACGCTATTTTCTTGCGTTTCTTGTACATTTACACCAACTGTATCGCTCCTTTCCAAAGCCAAGGATGGTCCTGGGACGTTTTTGGACACATTATCGTCATGGGCGTCGCTTCCAGTTTGACCTTGTCCATCCTTTTTGCCCTTTCCCACAACTTTGAAAACTCTGACCGTGAACCCACCAACCCTACCAAGACTGGAGGCGAGCCTGTTTGCTGGTACAAGTCCCAAGTTGAGACCTCTTCCTCGTATGGTGGATTCATTTCGGGATGCGTCACTGGTGGACTCAACATGCAAATTGAACATCACCTTTTCCCCCGCATGTCTTCTGCCTGGTACCCATTCATTGCTCCTACCGTTCGCCGTGTCTGCGAGAAGCACGGAGTTAACTACACTCGCTATCCTTGGATCTGGCAAAACTTGATCTCCACCGTCAGGTACATCCACCAAGCAGGAACTGGATCCAACTGGAAGGATGGAAACCCATACTCTGGAAAGAACTAAGCACTTCTTTAAATAACCTTGGCTACTTTAGTGTTAGGACCACATTGCATACCATTACTTTGGATTTTGACATTGCCCACTCCTCCTTCTATGAAACTCGTACGCACTTCCACCACCACGGTTTAATCCAATTCGGGGTTGAGTTTGGGAAGTTGTAGTCCTGCTCGAGCAGCGGCTCTTCGACTCAGCTCCTTGGGCGACAATTGCTCCTCCGCTCCCGCATCCAATTGATGCAACCTAGAACGTTCTGTCAAATCCTGTTTCAGAATAAGATATTCATAGGCAATTCTTCTCAATTCTTCTGCCTTCCATTGGGGCTCGATGGTTTGGAACGATCGGTACTTGGACAAGATTTGCTGATTGGGAGCTAGTTGAGTCTCCAAGTTCATGATTTCCTTCTTGTTCTTGAACTGACGGAGGAGTCCACGAAGAACATTGCGGGGAGGAGTGCTTGTGAAGGTCATGGTTGATAGTGTGAGGAAGAAAGGCGAAGAGAAGGTCAAAGGAACCAGGGAGCGATGTTGTTGCTGTCAAACAATTTGATGTTGTGTTGTTTGTACAGTACCTGTACTAGTACGTCGCAATCCGATGGCTGATCGTCTGTCTGTCCAATTTTTACCCGGATGTCCCGACTGTTGTTGACTAATGCGATTGGATTGTTTTCCTCTTCCATTCTACAGTACTCTTCTTTCTTCTCACAGTCCACACGTCGGAGATATAAGCCCAAATTGGCTCCTCTCCTGCGACGGAAGTTGCGTCAGTCATTGTAATCGAATCATCCACACTTATATTGCCAGCTGCCATGAGGCGAAATCTCTAAGTAATGCTCTGGCCATTCCCTTCGCAACAGGCCCACATTAATTATGGCTTAGGTGTAGGAGAAATTCTGATTGAATTCCAAGTAGATGCTGCTGTTGGTAATCTTCCGTCGTCTGCAAAATAGTTGTATTTCTCCAAACTCTTCCAACGCACTCACACAAAAAACAACGAAGACCACAACAATCGTGGTTCCCTGAGAGCAACTGTCATGGTGGAGCCTTCGAATCTTTGCTCAGTGTGCAATCTTGACAATTGCGACTTGCAGCTACAAGGGTGTGGATGTTTCCTCCATGTGGTAAGTGCTGAATTTGATCAACTTTGTAGCGACAACAAAGTAGCGCAATGACTGGCGAAATTTGTTTGTGGTTGTGGAAAGGCCGGCACGGAGATGTTTTGCTGGGTAGCTGGTACCATTTGCAAAGGAGCGATCCCACGCATTGTAAGGTCGATATTCCACTCACCAATATTTTGTCGCTACTCCCCTACGTTGCTAGATCTGTTGTCCTCTTTCTCTGATTCTCGATGGCACAAAGGCTGACAAGGCCAATTTGCCTGTTGGTCCAGTGACCAGCCAGAGTTTAATTTGTGGACTTTGTGGTACTGGTCCAGTTTCTGGAGTTCGAGTGTTGCCACTTTCTTTTGAACCCTTGGAGAAGGCGGTGAAACTCCGTTTAGCAGCAACCAGCAAACATCCGTCCCATTCTCCCAAGAGCTCTCAAGTTCCTCAGGTTTCTGGGCAGAAGCGCACTAGGGACGATGAGATGTCCGAAAGAGAAATCGAAACTGCACAGCTTGTGTTTTCGATGGGGAAGCGAGCATTAGCAACCAATACGTCGGATTCTGATACTCTACGCACTGGTCGTTGGGGAGACGAGGAGGTTGCGTTTGTTGAGTACCTTGTGAAATCATTTGACCATGGCCAGCTGCCGATTGCTCACGGAACCAAACTGTCGGCTTTCATTGGTGACCTGTTGGCGTGCAAGGCTAGTCGTCTCACAAAGAAGATGAAGAATGCCAAGCTTGCCAGGGGTTTCGAGTTGGTAGTGCCGGACACCACCCAAACTGACTTTTGTCATGACGGGGCTGTGGCGAACAAACTCGAGCGCGACTTCATCCAGAGTTTGGCCACAGATTACGCCAAGCTTGAGATTGGATTCAATTTGAGTAAGCAATGGCGCTCCTTCTTCTCTGATCTCTGTCTACAAGTTGGATATCCATTTTTGGATGCGTCCATGTACCTCGCCAGTCTCGACGATTACGAGAGACGATCGTCCTTGGCTGAAGTGCACATGCGTAATGTTCGTCGTAAGAAGATGGGGTTCAACATCAAGTCTGATGAGTCTTCTCGTGCTCCAGTGCCTGGACCTAACGCTCCAACTGTTCCTTCGTCTGCACCAATTTCAGACCCGGTTGAGAAGGCCAACGATGTCTTTTCTGAAATGGGGATTCCTGTCTTGGAAGAAGCGGATGAGGTTAATACCTCTGTGGACTACCTCGACAGCAGTCTTACTGACCTCATCGATCCATCCGAGCGTGTCTCTGAAGACGATTCCAAAGATTTGCTGGGAGTCTCGTTTGGCAAGTTTGAAGTCTATCCAGTCAGTCAAACTCGGGATCCATTCCTCGAAGCCATTACCACGTATCTAGAGCAGCATAACTTGCCGTTCCAACATGCTGATGCGTGGGTCCCCTCCTTCGTCGAAGGCAGTGACGACGAGGTTCAACTTTTCCATGCTGGTTCCGTAACAAGGAGGGACCTAAAAAATGGCAACGTCTGGTCTTCCTTGGAGAAGTTTGGAGAATATTCGAAGGGTTTTACATTCACCCCGGGCGTTGGCCTTGTTGGACGAGTGTACTCCAGCGGGGAAACAGTTTGGGAACTTGACGTCGACGAGCTCGACCCCAAGGACTTCCTTCGAGCTGGTGGTGCGAAAGAGTACGGTGTGCGAACTGCGACTGGGATTCCGTTCTCCACACCTGGTATAGGTCGTATGGTTGTTGTTCTCTATAGCTGCAATCACGTTCAAGAAGACACTACCATGGCAAAGCAGTGCGCTGAGGAGTTTTCTCGCTACTCCCCAGAGCCCAAGTGGAAGCTCGTTATAGAGCTTGGCGACCAACTGGAACCCCATCCGCCTGTGGCTGGCGAGGTAGCCCCCAGAAGCCAAGAACGGATTTCTCCCATGGAGAATCAGTCTACAAAAGAACTTCCAAATGGTACGACTCCCAGGAATAACTCGTCTGGTGATGTCGCCGCCCATAGAATCATCTCAATGCTAGGGGAACAACTGGCGTTGCACAATCGTTCCCTTTCGCTGAGCGATGAGTCAAGCCCGACCAGCGTTGACAGTTCTACCCTTTTTCATGAGTTCATGTCGATCCGATTGATGCTTTTGCGACCTGCACATCGCAGGAGTGCTGAAGAAAATGAAGTGATAGAAATTTTGAAGAGCAGCTACGAGGCCCACTGCTCCGCAGGGAACGTACTCAGTGCGGCCGAATTTGCCACACTGTTGGCAAGGGAGTGGCGGTATTTGACTGGAAGCTCTCAACCATCTTTTGTATCCACCTCTTGGTCCGTTCAGCAGCATCCAACGGAGGAACATGTGATGGAGCCCCCAAAGAAACCCCTTGGTTCGCACTCCAATTGAATACAGTTGCCTTCCATCAAACCTAGGCTTGGTCCCACAACCAGGTCTTGTACTGGTGGCCAAAATCTTGCCGACCAATTAGGAGAGGTGTCGCCCGAGTCGATGCGTCGCACAATTTCAAGTAGTACCTTGGACCAACTAAGCTCAGCAGATGGAGTCTCGGCCAAATCCTGATGTGGCTTTTTGGCCTTGAACGGTCAAGCCATCCGTCCACTTTTTGTCGTTTTTGTTAAAACAAATGCAGTACTCTGAGGAGAACCCTGCCGAGATGTTCTCGTCGAATATTGACCTGCCAAGTTTCAAAACATTATTTAAACCAAAGCAGAAACATAGTTTTCAGTGAAATATACTTGCTTACTGTAAGTCTACGTACCTCTAGGAACATCTCAAACCCGTCAGTCAAACTACTACTAGTAGTACTGTACTGTACATTCGACTGGTAGTACTAGACTGGTTAAAGTAGAAAAGACAGTCGCAACATGCAAAAGCCAATGGCATTTTGCGATGTGTCTAGATAAAGACAATCCGGCATTGTATACAACTGTAATGTTAACACACACTTGTAAAAATTTAAAGATTTCCATCAGCAATCTGCTTGATGGTCAGTGCCAAATCCTCTGCCTGCAATAGGCTTAACTTCCTCAAAGCAAATACCTCCTTGCTGGGGATCACAATGGTTGGATCTGTGGTGTTGGTCGTTCGAATATGATGAGCAACTTCATGGAGCATTTGGGCCACTTGACGTTCTTCTGGCACGGAACCCCGATCGTACAAGCTCATCAACTGCAAATCACCTTCGGTGTGAATTGCAGCACAATGTGTTTTTCCAAGAGTGACGCAACACGTTGCAGCAAGCTTGACTGCTCGCTTCTCGTTAGGTGATACGACCCCATTGGACCACCCCTTCTCTTTGGCTATCGTCTTTTCGATATACCGATCCACTATCCACAAAATAGAATCCAATATACCCTCATCCAAAAGAATGCGAGCTCGCTTCTTATCCTTCGAGAGGATCAAGATTTCTTCCAAGGCTTCGTTCCTCTCATCTTCCGAAGTGTTCACACTTGCAACTACGTCCAACCATGCCTTGGGTTGAACAGCAGGATCAAGGCCATAAATTTGACCGATGGGAATAATCCGAGCTGCAAGGAGTTGCAAAAACAGCATGTTAGTCTCAGACTTGTATAATCGTCCTTGTGATTCCGATATGCCTACATACCATTCCGTAGACAAGCCACATTTTTGTTTCTTGGTCGCTCCGTCATACTTGGCGGCATCTCATTTCGTGGAAGAACCTCTTGGACTTGAGGAACTGGGGCAGGCATCTTGGGGTTTCCTTTCGAGACAGGCTCCGGCGAGTCAATATCGTTGGCCGACATTTTTCTTTCCGACCTCAAGGACTCGGTATCACGAATGCCATTGCCCTCCAGTCCTGTGAGAGACAAACATTGTGGAAGATGCTCAGCCATACCTGATTCTTCATACCCAGCCGCGCAGCTGTTGGACAGCTTCTCCGTTACATCGACAGCCTTGTCATGATAGTCGCCAACGACTTTTTGGAGTCGCTCTTGCATCTTGTTTCGTTCTTCATCTGGAATTTGCATAACTCCCACACCTACGCCAACTGCTGCCGCCCCCACAAGCAGGCTAGCTGGACCTAGAGCAATGCATCCAATTGTCGCAGCACCCGCTACTGCCAGCCCGACCGCAACCGAAGACGGAGTTCCCAATTCCTTAGTGTAATGTTTGAAGTCTTCCTGATTAATGAGGGACGATGGTGCAGCATTCTGTGGTTCTTGGGCATTGTAAGAGACGCCATTCCTCAACGCTTCATTTTCTCGGCGCAATCGTGCGATATGGGATGCACTCAGGTTGTCATCATCGTCTCTATCACCGTATTCAAACGTCCGGTCGTCATCTTCGGGTCTGCGGTTACCTGGATATTTTGACGATGAGAAGAATTCATTCACATCGGTAGCTTGCGACTGAGAAGGTCCATCCAACATGTTGGATTGCTTGCTGGTTTTGCTGATTTCACCGTCCGTCTCATAGTCACTGGAATACGCTGTTTGGAACACACCAGGATTGGACCCTGCATCGGAGGAATTCCATTTGGTTCGACTTCCACGCTTGCTGCGGCCCATCGGTCTCCCAGCATCGGGATATCCTTGAGAAGTATTGCTATCGTGCCATTTGCTTGCATAAGAATAGGACGCATCATCGTTGTGTACAGGCTTGGGTTGCAAGACATGATAATTCAAATCAGAGCCATCTCTTGCCATGATTCTTCTCACACTGGTCAGAGTAGCCTCGTCGTCGGTTGTAGGATCCACGGAATGATCCGTGGGTGGCCCATAGGTATCGCCTGCCTCGGAGACGGGTGAAGTCATCTGGGCACTGGAAAACGACCCTTGGTTTCGAGTGGGTGTACGATTAGGAGGGAATCCATCTGGTGTCTGCACTTCAATCTTCTTTTCTTCTGCCGGAGTGTCACTCTTTCGTCTAGCTCGACTCTTTTGGATACTATTGTGGCGTTGTCGACGAGGAGCACTTCTCTCGTTGTGGGGCGATGGGAGGGCGGCTGCACTGGTGGGTGTTTGTACGACAGGAACGGGGGCTGTTGTTCCAGCCTTGCTTGTGTCGTGGTGGCTTTTCATCTTTTGCATTCGTTGCATCTTGGATATTCTAGCAGACAAGGGTTTGCTGGTGGACTCGTTGTTGTGATGAACCGGTGTTGCCGCTTGATGCAAAGGGGTAGAAACTTTGGTGGGCCCAGTTTGATCAGATGCCACAGGTGCGTCGGGTCTGTAGTCTTTATTACGAGCAGATGGATGATCATAATGGTCATCACCCTCATGATGATGACCTGGAAGAGCACCCCCCTTCTTTTGCTGTTGAGTTCTTCTCTCCTTGATGAGTTTTCGCCTGTCCACCACGGCTGGAACAGCATCAACAGGTTGTTGGGTAATAGCTTCTTGTGTTTCGGCAGCACTCGCATACTGCTCCTGTCTCATTCTAGAGACTCTACTTTGTGAGGCCACAACTGTAGAAGGAGATGCTGCTCGTCTTCCTTCTGGATCGTTGCTGCGATCTCCTCGTTGTCGATCTCGAGCCTTGGTGGCTGCAATAGCTGTATGGCGTGTAGACATGGGAGACGCACTAGGGGAGTTTCGAGTCGTTGGATCCTTTCTAGAAGGGGATGGAGAATACCGACGGACATCTTGGTTGTGTGCTTCATACGAAGCGATTTTGCTTCGAACGGCCGAATGCATCTGTCTGGATCAGAGGATGAAGATAGTCAGATGATTGGAGTACTCGATTTGCTGTGTTGTCTCTTGCTTGCTTTACTCTCAATTGGGACGAGCAACAACAATTGTCAAGTTGTTACAAGTAGTGTTACTGCTGGTGGGCAGCAGCCGCAAGGAACCAAGCCAACAAGAAGCAGTAGTACCAGGTAGTATTGCACAAAACTCTGCCAATGATCCCCCAAAGGAAGTATTCGTTGTGTTGGCCATGCGACTTCTGTGAGACGTGGTATACACATCAGCAGCATTCAACGGCGAGAGCTCTCTGGACGTTATTTTACGGGTAAAAAGGGCCTCGGTTGACACCGATCGCCTATCTTCTTATTCAAACACGAATAAATATTGTTTTGGGAACTATGGGAAGAGTACCCGGGTGACAGGCGGGAATGAATCAGGGCGTGTCAGAGACTGTCTCACCGACAGCCCCAAATTTAGTATCCTATGATGGAACGCCGTTGTGTCGTCGTTTTGTGATGCAAAAAACATCCTGTTTTGAGATTGTGATACGTGTTTCCTTTTATCGTGTGTGCTTGTTTTGTCTATTGCTGCAAGGGAAACCCTGCAGATTCATTGATTCTATAACCCAACACCACCTCTCTATCATGCCCAAGAAGAAAGCAGCCAAGAACAGCGAGGACGCCGCTGGCAACGGCGAGGCATCTACACCAACCACAAGGCGGCAAGCATCCAGAACCCAAACGGCAAATTCACCCATACAACCCAGAGCTTCCGCCAGTAAGAAGCGACAACGTGCTGATGTCCACCACTCTCCCCCAACAGGAGCTTCCACTTCAAGGGCTTCGGCGTCTGGCAATGGCGCTGCTGCTACTGGAATATCAACAGCACCTGGTACAGCTGCAGCAGCCCCTTCTGCTAGTGCAGCACCTTATGCTGCCAGAAGCAACGGAAACGTTGTGTTTCATGACTCCTACGGTGGTTCTTTACATTCTAACGATTACCTGCGAAATCGCTTCAATGGCTACTGGGATGCAATGACCAGTGCCCAAATGCCGCCACCCAGCGAGGATACAGAGATGGACACCAGCATGGGACATCAGCCTACACCAGCGCCTGTTGCGTCGGCGCCGGCGTCACGGCCCGACCATCCAGTCAACAACGCTGGATCGCTTCTGGTTGTCACAGCATCCTACTATGGTCCCCATCCTGGCAATGCAGGTCATCATGGGTCAAATGCATACCCCACTCCACTCCGACACTCGTCCTTGCTGGTTCACAATGATGCTCAGCTTGCCCGCGATTGCTACTATCCTGAGTTTGGAGACATGGACACAGAGCCCTCCTCTATAATGGCTTCTATATCCAATAATGCTATGAGTACCAATACCAGTACCAACCCGCATCAAGAACGCCTCGTTTCCCAGCTCATGGAAATGGGATTTCCAGATCGCAATGAGATTATACATGGAATCAACTGTCAGCACATTCCGGTACATCAAGTGACAGCAGATCAAGTCATGATGTGGATCGTGAACCAACGAGAAGAGGCTGAGGAAGCCAAGAAAATGGACATGACTAGAATGGAGAGTGAAAAGTTCCGAGTGGAACATGAAGAAGCCAGGAAACGAAACTTTCAAGATCGTTTGGACATGGTAACGACAATACCATCGCTCTTGGAGATTTTTCCAGATTCTTGGTTGCTGGCAGATGGCCACGGCGAGACATTTCAACCTATCCTAGCATCGGAAGCTCGGCGCAATTTTGTTGAGTTGGTTTCCTTGGAAAACAAATGCAAAAAGTGGTATGGCACGTTACCGTCTTCCTATTTTTCGGAACTCCGCGGAATGTTGGGCAAAGTACCAGAAGACTCTTGGGGTGTTTGGTTATCAACGAAATGCGAGGCGTTGCAATGTTCTCTCTATCGCCTTGATCAACAACAAGGTGGTGTACCAAAGGTCTTCTTGGAAGCCATGGAAGCAGCCATGGCAGAGACGGCCGACGACGATGACGATGTCATTCTTGTTGGACATTATCCACCACCGACTTCGGCTTCTGATAACCTTCCAGCGCCCAGTCAGGATGTCAAACCACCAGGAGGTGTAGTGGTCAATCCTGGTCCTTGTGCGGTAACCACAACAACAACAACGACTATGGACAGTGAAGAAACCGTAGATCTAGAATAAGGTCTTTTTAAAAAGAACTGGTTCAACCTTGATTCATCCCTGTTTCTGATGAAGCTACCAATGTTCAACCCATATTCTAAAGGAGCAGTGTGCTCAAAGACCACGGCCAAAGGGTGCATTCACGTTGTTGCTGCCTCTTGGATCGCATCAGAACTGTCATGAAGGATTTCTTTTCACCTCCTTGGACGGTTCCTTCTCGAAACAAAAGAACAGAACAACGCTAGGATGCGTGGGGGGTATTCTTGTACTAACACTCGTATGAACAAAGAATTTCACGTTCAGCATGCCGCTGGGGGAGGTGGTTCAACGAAGGATCTTCTTCTACTCTGGTTGGAAGAATCAATCAGGGCAATGATGAAAGTGGACGAAGTCACCATTCGCCAAAAACCACCACTAATTCATTGCTTAAGCTCACCACTAATAATTTGCCTTGCTGGAGATCTTCTTGATGGCACAGTTGTCATGGTCAAACCGTCGAGGAGGCGTCACAAATAATAATGAACCGTGTCATATCTATCCGACACCGGTGTTCTATCCACTCAAGCAAAGATACGCGTTAAGTAAAACTGGCGCTGAATCCTCCCACTTGATTTCTTGGATACCTTTCCACCACTTCATCACAAAAAAAGGGTTCTCACAACAACAACAGGCATTCCTCAATATTTTTGTGTTGTGTGCACAAAAACAATCTTTGGCAACACCACAACACCATCATGCCATTTTTATCCCTCGAAGATTTTGCCCCTGGAGGACGTCTCGCTACCTCCAAAGAATTTGACTTCATCATTGTTGGAGCTGGGACTGCCGGATGTCCCCTGGCTTCTCGACTGAGCGAAGATCCAAGTGTCAAGGTACTCCTCATTGAGTCCGGTCCCAAGGACCATGCCCTCGAAGATCGTATTAACAAGACAATTCCTGTGGCAGTAGCCAAGTTGCAGCATTCTCCCTACGACTGGGAGTATTATGCAGAACCACAACTACCTAATGCATGCACTCGAATCAACACATATGAAGGGGCCAAACCAGAGACAAACTGTCGCAGTTTCTGGCCTCGTGGAAAAGGTCTAGGCGGCAGCAGTTGCATCAACTATATGGCGTGGGTTCGTGGACACCCCAATGACTATGATAGTTGGGAATCTAAACATGGAGCAAAAGGCTGGGGTTGGAAGGACATTGGTTCACTCTTTCGTGATCGCATCGAAAATGTTTCGGAATGCGACCCGAAGCATGTCCCGTCTGCAGGACACGGAAGTACTGGATGCTATGGCATCTCAACAAGGAATCCACTTTCAAGCCTGGCGGTGCAATTTGTAAATGCTTGCGAGGCCGTTGGATTCAAAGCTGGGGACTACAATTATTGTCCTACGGCAGGAAAGTCGTCGCACAATGGCATTGGAGTTGCCGGCGTCATGCAGCAAACAGTTCGACGAGGAACTCGGTGCGATGCTGCCCGAGTTTATATTGATCCTCTGCTAAGGGGTGGAGGTAATCGGCGCCCCAACTTGTTCGTGTTGGCGGGAACAACTTGTGAGTCCCTTATTCTGGAGAAGCAGGACGGAATCTTGTCTGTGAAAGGAGTTCATCTGGTTCCAGACAGAGGCCCACAGGGTTTGATGGCATCTTTGGACTTGCATGCTTCTAAAGAAGTCATTCTGTCCGCTGGAGCCCTTGGTTCCCCTCAAATTTTGTTGAAGTCTGGAATTGGGCCAGACGGTGAGACTCTCTCTCTTTCACAGGTTGGTAGAAATATGCTAGATCATCCCACGGCATTCTTGCGTTTCCCTCCAAAGTTGGGTCAAGGCAAACAAGACATTGGAAGCATGAACTCAAGCAAGGCAGAAGGGCTGGCAGTTTTCTTACCAAACATACTCAATATGCTTCTAGGTGGAAAGGGTGTCCTCACTTCTTGTTGCTACGATGCTACCTTGTTCTATTCTTCTAATGCCAAGAATGGAAGCGAAACAGCGTCGCCCAACTTACAAGTTGGTTTTTTTGCGGCAACAGCTGACAAAGGCTTGGCACAGAACAACTTGGGAATGAACTTCGATGACATGATGGTTGACCCTGCGGAGTGGAGGCCAAACGCTGAAGGAGTGCATTTTGTATGTACTTTGCTACAACCAAAAAGCACAGGAACATTGTCTATCTCCAGTGACCGAAAAAGCAACAATGGGCTAACAATACTTCCAGAGTATTTCACTGACAAAGGCGATCTCGACATGAAGAATGTTATCGACTGCATGAGAACTGCAATCCGAATTGCTCAATCGGTGCCGTTTCAGGACTTGCTATCACCAACGCCTTGTTGGCCCAAAGATCTTTGTGATCAGTACAATGTTCCGCATATCTCAGACCCCTCGCCCCCTACTAGCATCCTGGGAGCTGATGACTATCCTACTGGATTTCTCGAAGAATATATTCGTCGGTATGCGACCACTCTCTATCACCCAACGAGTACTTGTCGGATGGGTCGCAACTCCAATATTGGAGTTGTGGACTATTCTTTGAAAGTGTTTGGAGTGAAGGGGCTGCGAGTTGCTGATGCCTCGATCCAGCCCCAAATCGTGTCAGGGAATACACAAGCCAGCTGCGTTGCAATTGGAGAGAAGGCGGCAGATATTATTCGAGAAGAGTACGGCCTTGTTAGTCATTCTGAAGAGCTGTTGAACGCCATCTATGAGTATGAGCGACGTGGTCAACTGAGGGTGACCGCCACGATGACGCTGGCGGTGACAATGCCATTGCTGTTAATGGTTGGACTGGTTTCCCGAGGTTGGAAAAGCAAGAGCTTATAATAGGGTCTGGCGACCGTGTAGCATAGTACTATTTCTCTGTGACTAATACAGTGGTAATCCTCGTATCGGAAAAAGTACAAATTGCCACTACCACTAACATTGGTAAAGTAACAGTACCATACTATGTTGTACCGTCGCCATTCTTGCTCGGATGGAAGGTAGGCAGCTAGGCAGGTGCAAGGAGGACGACAGAGCCTAAAGGTGGTGACAGTGTGGATAGCCAATATCCAGGGTGTGAGACAGTGTCCATCAAGAAGAACAGCACTGCTGAGCGAACCTGCCTACTCGTAATAACTATCCTGAATGGAAACTGCGCTTTCGAAATTATGGGTGTTTGTCCAGCCAAGGAAGTGAGTCAGACGGAGGGGGCTCAACTAGC
This sequence comes from Nitzschia putrida, assembly GCA_016586335.1. Lineage (NCBI taxonomy): Eukaryota > Bacillariophyta > Bacillariophyceae > Bacillariales > Bacillariaceae > Nitzschia > Nitzschia putrida. The sequence continues at coordinate 43,407 of BLYE01000204.1, forward strand.
TAGGTAGCTAGAGTGAACCGAACTGTTCACTCCAAACGCAGGCTAAGATGCCTCACCAGCACGGAACAAGAGGCATCAACAACAAGTACTAACATGAGCTTCCACTACGTAGAATAGAGCAGCAACATCATTCATTTCGTGCGAGCACTGTTCTTGACGACATTTAACCATCTCGGGTGTTAGTACTAGTACCTGTCAGTCACGAAGGCTGATGCGATTTTGTTTATTAGTTAGTGATAGCTACTTCACTAACTACGAACTTCAAACATTTTACTACTCGTAGTTCCTCGTAACTCAGGCCTGTTCTTTATTGACAACATTATTTCAACTAATCGTACTACTGGTGGTGGTTGTATTGTTAGTACCGGTAGTTAAAATTAGCATCATCACCAGTAATATCATTCACCGTCATCCATCTCCCAACTTCTGCAGCATGTAGCCCCAGAATTTGTACTCGTACTACTACCGGTAGTACTAAGCCGTTCGGCATTGATCCGATCGACATATTGCAAGGATTTTTAATGCTCAAGCCAGCACAGAACTAGCTGTCGGAACTTCAAATATTGTTACTTTTCTAGCAGTTCGGTAAATTCAAGCATCCTGCATCTCCTCAGTACCTTTCTGAGCACTTTTCACTGATGTCCCTGAAATTCGAAGGGAGAGGAAGTTCACCACCCCACCAACTAATACGCCTCCTTCACAACTCGATCCTCCCAACAGGATTGTTGACAAAACTGAAAGGATCAGCGGGGTCTCAAAAAGAATGATGTTCCTGCCGCCACTTGCAGAGCTTGGCGAAATGTCAGTCGAAGCAGATTGGAGGATTCTTGATGAAGAAGTCCCGTCGTGGATATCACCAAAGATTGGTGTTGGAGTGCCACGAAGAACACGGATGGAAGTCGCAAACAACGGCAGCACTCCTCGAAGGACGGGTGATGGAGGAGGAGTTATTGATTACCGGACGATGACGACCAAGAACACCACGAAGAAGGGCAAGCAACCCATCCTAGTGGCATTGCCGGAGAGCTTTCACCCGACTCGAAACACCGTGATAATTGGGCGTTCAAAGGAAGCCAAAAGTAACTTGGGGAATCTCAGACTTCGAGTTCTGGCGTCAAACTATGTCCAGGACTATGCTAACGCCACCGGGAGAAGCGCCAAGACAAGTACCGTGAGTCGTATCCAAGAAGTCGTTCTCAGAGAAGGTGGGCTGTTCGTTACAAGGAATCCGAATGATAAGAAAGATCTGCGATGGTACCTTGCAGGTGATGATGTTGCCCGTGAAAAGATTGGGTATGTCCTTCGAGACTTACTGGCAGACATGTACAAGTCCTCGTCCAAATCAAAGGTTGAAAGAAAAAGAGTTCTAAGACAAAAAGAGAAACAGAACAAAGAACCTATTGATCCCGCACAGGTACTCTCTTGCCCTTCTTCCTCTACAGCGGAAATAGCGGTACTATGTCGAGGAGAACCACAACAAGAACAAGGACGAGAACTAGTGGCACAAGCAAGACCTTCTACACCTACTACTACCAGGGACGAGCAGAATAGGCTACCACTACTATCATCACCAGCTGAGATGCACCACCAAGAAGGGATACGCTGCGTTAGTACTACTACTATCCCGAGAAATGAAGTGAAGGACGAGAACGCCGCCATGCTGACTTTTGGAGAAGAACTTCTTTTGTACGAGGAGCAACCTGATGAACGATTCAACCAGCAAAGCGTCTCGTTGCTGTCATCGAAACCAGTGCCGGTGGTATCGGGCGCAGGACCTGGTGGTGTGGTCGTCTCAGCAGGAGTCCCACCACCACCAGTCCCGTTCCTCACTACCAGCAGTAGTGCTGCTGGTGTTCGTCCTCCTCTTCATCCTGATCCTACTATCTTATTTGCGGACTACGACCACCATCACCAGGAAGATAACGGCGAGGAGGATCAAGATGCTTTGCTACTCCGTTTTGCACAAGACTGTTGTACCCAGTTCTACTGGTTGAAGGGGGAGTCTTAAAGGAGAAGCCTTTTTGCGTTTTGATGGAAGTTTTTGAGGTCAACTACTAGTACACTACGGTGTACAATCGACGAGGTACTAGCAGTAGAAATCCTCTCGGGACAATGAGAATTACTTTACACGTTATAATAATAACATATTAGATTTCCACTCATTGACTGTGAGCTCTTCAGTAGAGTTCGAACAGGCAGGCGGACGAACGGTCCTTTCTTTTGGCGAAAAATGGTGAACGTTGGCCACTGGAAAAATCCGATCGTCATCATTGGCGACCCGCCATTCATGATTCTTGTGCATATCCTCTTGACTTGGTTGTTTGCAGAACAAATGAGAAATCAAGAACATTCCTTGCCGTCTCCTAGACTCGGACAGTCTCCTTTCTGCTGTGCAGCTTGCTTGGACACGATCAGAAATCCTGATGACGATGTCGTTGTCGGAAACGCGTACGATCTCGTGGTTGTTCAATCGGACAAGGGATATTTCTTTCATCAGAGTTTCACCGTCACTTTCCCAAAAACAATTACTGACGAATACAAACTCATACTGGAAGTGGGGACGTCGGATCTTTCTTCGGATGAGATTCTTGCCCGTGCTAGTTGGGACTCCATGGTGAATGATGGTCAGAATGGCACAAGCAGTGGCAACAATTCAAACAATAGGCGGGTGTTTGACGTGGATATCGATGGACCCACCGGTGGATCAATTCGGGCGACAGATTTGGGCCATGCCCTACGTCCTGGAAGAAACCCTGTCCGATACCTGCTTCTCCATAACGGGGTGGTTGTCGGTGTTGCGTTGGCCAACATTTACCTTTGGTCAGCCACTGACAAAGTTATTGTTTCTGATATTGATGGAACAATTACATGTAGCAACGCCGGGGGGATCTACGATACTATTTTGACAGAAAACTATAGTCACTGTCATGACGATGTATGTCAATTGCTCTCAGACCTCGTTGTGGACGAGGATGTGCACATCGTCTACGTGACGTCCAGACCGGTCTCCCTGGCATCCACAACTCGGAAATTCTTGCACAATCTAAGACAAGACAACCACCGCTTACCCGATGGTCCCATTCTTGGCTTTGGAGGGAATATGAGACAGTTGGTAGTAATGGAGCTGATATCTCGTCAAACACACCACTTCAAGGCGGAGATTCTATGGAAGAATGTGGTGCAGCCATTTCAAATGACGGGTCAATCTCGATCTGTGCTGGTGGCTGCGTTTGGGAATACATTGATGGATGTACAGGCATACAATATGGTTAATGTACCTTTGAGCGGTACCTTCTTCATCGAAAATTCACGAGTCTACTCCTTTGAGAAGCACCGAGAAGAAGAGCTACAGCAATTGACAACCCCTACCATAGCCAATGTACCTTGGGGCTCGCCAAAGCCTAGAGAGTGGTTCCGGTCTAATTTCAGTTGTTCTTATCGTGGGTACGGAGACCCGCTACTCCGGGAGCACCTAGCGATTGGAACTTCTGATGACTAATGTACTTAGAATTAAAACTTGCCACCCTTCTTGATACCCAACTTTCCAGACGCTGCCTTCGATCGCGCGGCTCCCATACCACCACCCTTCAGTAGGCCACCTCCTTGGGCCACTTGTTGATTCATTGCCGCCTGTTCTCCCTCCAACCAAGCGAAGTTCTTTTGGCGCTTTGCGCGAGCCTTAGAATCGGATTTGTTCTTCTCTGAACGTCGCTCTTGCTCAATGAAGTTAGCATCCATTCGAAGTTCTCTAGAGACAGCCTTGTGCTCTCGCTTGAATTCACGGCGAGTTCTGTCGATAGCAGCTTGCACAGATTTCTTGCCCTTGTCACGGGACATAGAGTAACGTTCAGGATCCTCCAAGCGAGGAGCAAGAGTCTTGATACCAGTATGATCTTCCACTTTTCCTCGTTGAAGGGGAACTCGAGCCTCCCCGACGAGGTTGGAAAGCAATGCCGCCACGGATCCAATTTTCTGACGAAGGCAAGTGGGAAGGTCCTTTGGTCGGAGAGTTAGGAGGCTATCACTAACCTCAGCCAGCATTTCGTGGTGATACAGTGCACCTTCAAATTGTTTCATCTTCGTAGCAAAAGATTTAATGATGTGAAGACACGCTCCAAGGATTGCAGGTCCAACAGCGTTGTTGCTAGGATCTGCAAAGCTGATTTCCAATTGCAGCGCTGGGATTTCACTCTCATTGTCCGACTGGCTTCGCAAGTTTCCTCGGATCTCTTCAAATTCAGGCAGGTTATAGGCTCCCTCCAAGGTAGGAAGGGCAAACGGAGTTGCTGAGGAGGCGAACAGTCTGATGACTCCAGATAGATACGCCAAAGCTTCCGGTGCTACCCGCTTGGCTTCGACACCATTTTCAATGAGCAATGTGGAACACAAGATGCCCAGAATTAGATCGTGCACACTGGTAATTGGGGTTTGGGCCACAATCTGTCCAAGGAGGAGATCAATGGGAGTCATAATGTGGTGGCGCCTATCCGTGACGGGGAAGATCAACGTGGAGGCCTTTAGCAACAAGAAGACTCCGACAGAAGGCCAGGGACTTGCTTCGTCGTCTTCCATCGCCCTAACTTCATAATCTCTCAGCCTCTTTGCATGGGCGTTTTGAAGGATACCAACTCGACGACTCCAAATGGCCGCAGCCGATTCAGAGGAATCTTGAGCCATTGCATAGAGCACCTTTGTGATGGCAGAGAGTTGGTCGTAACGTCCGAGCTCTTTTCCTCCATCTCCATTCGCGCCCAATGCATCTCCAACGGCCATGAATCTCCTCAACAACACATCATAAAAGTTTTGCATTTTCTCTGTGTTTCTGTGGTCAAGGCGCACCGAATTGGCCCGGTGTATCCTTTGCACAATTGCGGTGGCATCTTTCCCAGTTTCGGCATACTTTGCAATCAGATCGTGTAGAGCCTCGAGAGTTGTTGGGGCATCAAACACATACGGCATCTCCGTTCTGTTGGGGGGGCAGACAAAAAAGTCAGAAATGTTGTTGCAATGGAGACACAAGAGCGTGGGTGATTTCTCAAGGGTACTATGTAGCAACCGTGAATAATCTTGGGTATCAAGCGCCATCTACAGAACTGGCAAGGACAAAACGTCCGAGCCAGCCCTGTGGACACATGCACAAAAGTGATGGCTAGGCCATCATGTCATGCGAGAAATTGGACTCGTCACCCAGAACTCAAAACAAAACACTTTCAACCGGTGCTTACCTGGCTTGGTCACGTGCTTTGGAACGCTTCATGCGAAGTAGCTCTGCCTCTGACGTCTGTTGTTCTTCCTTCTCCTTCTCTTCCGCAGACTTGGCTACTGGTCGGACATTTTCTGGAAGCATGTCTTCTTCAAAGTCACCATCCAAATATTCGACATCGTAGGTAATTTTTCCATCTGCTGCAATGTGAACTTTGCTAATTTCACCATCATACCAAGCATCTTGACCTTCAAATTGCTCCGCAATACGATAGTTTCCCTTGACGCGAGTACCCTTTGGAAGGGGATGTTGGGGAAGATCTCCCTCTGACTCATCGTCGCTATCATCACTTTCATCGTCGTCGTCTTCTTCTTTTTCTTGCACAAGGGTTCCATCCTTGTTGAAGTATTTGAGCCCATCCGCTGTGAAGCGAGCCTCGGGCTCGTCATCTTGCTCGTCTTCCGAATCCGAGAGTTCATCGGGGTTGCGCGTTTGGTTTTTGGCACGCTTGGAGGCGTACCCCTTGACAGAAATGTCCGACAAATCGTCTTCTTCAAAGTCTCCATTCATTCTAGCCAGACGACGAGTCTCAAGCTTGTGCAAACGCTCTGCTTCTTCCTTGGCAATTTCCTCAGGGGTCTTGGTTCTGTCGGTAGCTTTTCCCTTTGGCTTGTGCATCATTTCTTTCATTTCAGTATCCCACTGCTTCATTTCATCGTCTTCTGCTTTTTCCTTGGCACTGGGAGGTTTGGTAGGAGCAGGCTGGTTGACTCGGAAAGAAAGAAGTTGTGCCAACTCGGCAAAGTTTTCATCCATCTGTTCGACGGTTTCCAATTGAGCCTCCTTGGCTTGCATCTTTTCTGCCTTGATGGCCTTTCGTCTGGCAATCAAATCATCCAACTCTGTTTTTCGTTGTCCATACATTTGTGCAAGATCAGCAGCAGCAGCCGAAGCTCCGTACGGATTGCTGGTATCGGTCATTCCAGACCCTCCAAAGTGAAGTTGTGTATCAATCGCTTCGAGGTTTCCGTAATCTTCCTCATCATCCGAGATGATAGGCTCCGAAGTCTTTGTAGGATCTAGTTTCCTTCCCTTGTGTGTCAAAACGTGATTGTCATCATCATCCAAGCGAAACTTGGACGAACGTTGCGACTGCCTGGTTCGTTCTTTGACGAGACGAGCCAACATTTGATCGGATTGCGACATGGAGGGATCATATTGACCAATACGACGATCCACAAGAACGTTTGTCTTCTTGGATGATTTCAGAGTTGTTCTCAAATGCGTCTGACGGCGTTGCAGACTTTCCAGAGCATGTTTGGTCTGCTTGGGCTTGGAGACGGGTCGGTTGTGCACTTCATGTTTGGGTCGTTTCATGCGACCAACGGCTTCAAAGGGATTTCCACGTTCCGCAGAAGAAGACCCCTTGCGGTGGACAAGCCCTTTGGGGACTGATGTCAAGGAGCGCTTGGCCTTTTTCGTTTTGCTCCCCATGGTCCTCGACACAAAGAGTGTTTTCCAAAATGTGAGAATTTGAGCATGTGCATTTTATTCAGTGGTGGGTGGACAATGGAACCTGGAATCTTGGAAAAGGTGGATGCAAGATTCCTATAGGGACTCAAACCATCCATGACTCAGTCGTCTTTCACACCCTCCATCCGTTCGTGATGTCACGAATTTCCACCAATCGAGCCCACTGAGTGAGAAAGGCATTATTACAGTAGTGGCAGTTTTGGCAGCCCTTCTTCAGTTCTAAGGAGCCATTATCACCATGGCAGGAGATAAAGATGAATCAACCAACAAACCAGATGCGGATTCTGCCACTCCCCGATCTTCTCGTAAACGAATGAGTCGCAAGGAACGTAAAGATGCCAAAAGGAAACGATCCTCATCTGTGTCCTCCATCACCGACCCTGTGGCAACGACTGAAACATCGGAATCGGAGCCAGATTTGCTCGCCAAGTACGAGGCAATTCCAGTTCCCACCCAGGTGTCCAGGGAAGTCATGGAAAGTAGTAACCAAACCAATAAATCCTCCAAAGGTGGAGATGACGATGAAGGTGGTCAAGCACCTGCTGGAAGTCTCGGAAAATGGTTCCCCAACGCTCTTCTTGTCAAGTGTCCCTGGAACTATTCCAACACTGGAAAGCTTTTAATAACCAAGCCTGGAACCAAGGAGGAAGACGTTCGTGTGGACAATCCACGTTCGTCGTTGGTCTTGTTCTATCAATACACACACGTAGCAACTGGCAAAGAGTGGGCACCCATGCAAGTCAAACTCCTCATGACGTATCTTTCTACCGTAGGAAACCGTCGATACTTGGGTGGTCGCGTGCGTGTTTCTACCGAAGGAGTCAATGCAACCGTCTCTGCCATTGACTCGCCTCAATGTTCCGCCAAGGAGGCTCTACGACACTTTGCACAGGATCTCAAAAACTTTGACCCCAAGGTCTTTGCCGAAACTGATTTCAAATACATTGACGACTTGTCGGCTGATCGACATTTTAAGGAACTCAAGATTATTCCTGTCCAAGAATTGGTCTTTTATGACATTCGTGAGTCGGATGCTCCTCTCAAGGCCGCAAATGCCGAGGTCAAGGAAGGAAGTGTGGAAATGGGTGGTGTTCATTTGGAAGCCAAGGACTATCATGAAATGCTGAAAAAGAAGGATGCTGTCGTGATTGATGTGAGAAATCACTACGAAGCCATTATTGGACGGTTCGATGGTCAAGTGAACAATGGAGGAGCCACCTACATTGACCCAAAAATGAGGAAAAGTACTGATTTCAAGGGCTGGTTGGATCAAGAGGACACCAAAGAAAAACTCAAGGATAAGACAGTTCTCATGTTCTGCACTGGAGGTATTCGTTGTGAACGTGCCAGTGTCTACCTGAAGAACAAGTTTGGACAAGATGTCAATGGAGTCTATCAGCTCAAGGGAGGGATTGAGCGATACCTCAAGGCATACCCCGAGGATGGAGGCTTCTGGACTGGGAAGAACAAAGTTTTTGACAAGCGTGAGAGTGTAAGTGCTATTAATCCCAACGGAGATGGTGGTGTCGTGAAGAAAGCCAAGATTGGTGGCAAGGAATATGTGCCTACATCCAAGTGTTGTGTTTGCGGGGTTCCATGGGATCGATATGTCGGCAAGAAGAAATGCTGGACTTGTGGTGTCCCACTTCTCATGTGCGACAAGTGCATGTCCAAAGCACCCGACAGAGACCCCAAACTACAACTCAATACTCGATGCACGCTCTGTGTTGAGGAGAAGATTACCGTTCCTGCCGATCAAGTGGAATTCACCGAGAATGGTATCAAGAACAAGGATACGTCGACGAATCAGACATCCCAAGCTGCATCGGTCTTGAAATGGGGAGGTGGCCATGCTGCACAAAAGAAGTTACACAGGAAAATGAAACGACGAGTCTGTAAATATGGAGCGGAGTGCAACCGTCCGGATTGTTTGTTCGTCCACCCAGAGCCAGGCACCGAAACCGAGAAGAAGACGAAGACTGTGTAGACAAGTATCGAAATTCTTCACACTTTAAAGCAATCACTCTAGTCCACTTATTGTAGCTCTTCATTTTTGAATTTCTCAAACGTTTCAGAAGGAATCGTAGTATTGTAATCCACGAAACCAATACAACCACTTGTTTATCCTTGCATCACAGTCTACTGGATTTGGCACCCGTTGCCCAGGAAGCAAGCCATTTCCTCTTCTTCATCCTCTTCGTCATCATTGTCTTTGGATACAAAGAGTGGACCTAGGGTCTTTTCCACGAATTGTGGCAAGACAAAGGCTGCCTTGTGGACTTGAGGATTGTAATATCTGAGATCATCTTGAAAGGCGGGGTGTCGGACAGGTGTTCGACATTTCTCCGAAGAACCCTTTCTGGCCAAAATGAAACCGATTTGGCCACAAGGGAAGCTTGGGACAGATGTGATAGCATATTCTGCTTGACCAAACATTTGTGCACAGCATTCAACAAGGTCTCCAATGAGGTCAAGATGAATCCACATGCTTTCTCCTTGGGTGCAAATGATTCCTCCATCTGCTAGGGCATCATGCATAGATTCATAAAATTCAGGTTCAAAGAGAGATTCGGCAGGGCCCAACGGATCCAACGTGTCAGCCATAATAACATCAAAACGTCCCGATTGCTTTGCCTCTTTGAGGTACTCGGAAGCATCCTCGTAAACAATGGAGACACGTGGGTCATTGTAGTGTTCGTCTGTCGCAAGACCGAGGTGTTCCTTGCACGCTTGAATGACCATTTCATCAATTTCAACAACTGTAATCTCTTTGACACAAGAATGCCGGCAAACTTCTCGCAGAACGCCACCATCACCACCTCCGACAATCAAGACTCTCTCTGGGTTGCCGTGAGCGAAAAGGGGAATGTGCGCCATCATCTCATGGAAAGCATGCTCGTCATGTTCCGTAAGTTCTGTCGAAACAAAAGGTGTTAGAAAGAGTGCATCTGATACTTCGTATGACACCACTTTATAAACTTACGAACAACACCATCAATGACAAATACCTTGCCTGTCGGTGGACGGAGGAACGAGACAATCTGTTGAGAAAATGACGGGAAATGATTCAAACAAACACTCGCACAAAGTAAACGTACCGTACTGAGCGGAACGAAAGATGAGAATATCTTGGTACTTGGACTTTTTGCGGTAGAGAATGGCATTTTTCTCGGGTCCCTGTTGTTGTCATTGGGCCAACAAACACCAAGAATCTTTTGGTTAGAAGATATCGGAGGCATGGAATCTCCCAAAAAATGATTCAACGAATTCTTTGAAACAACCAGTCAACAAGAGGAAACTTACATCCAAAGCTAGAGAGAACTAAGGTAGCAGAAAGAAGTTGGATAGCAAAAGAAGCAAGGAAGATACCATACAAATACAGCAGGAATAGTGAGAAAGCAAAATCTAAAATTGCTAGCTAGGAAGGAGCACTTTGCAGAATCGTGAACACAGTGTGACCAACAAACAAGTTACCTTTTGTCCTGGCCACATTGGGGCAGTCTCATTGAACCAGCCATCCTTGAGCATTGGTGTTTTCGACATGATGTGTCCAACAACGTCTACACTTTCCGAATGATGGGAGTAGCCAGATGTTGGAGTCTCACACTTTCACGTGGCTGCTGGTAGAACCACCTCATTTTCTCGGTTGGAGTTGCTACTGGTAAAATAACGGCAAAATTGAAATCACAGTCCATGGAGGAGTCAAAATTGGTTTGAAAATTATTAGAGAAAATAGTGCGACGACTGGTAGTCGAGAGGGGAACAACGCATCTTTCATTATTTGGTTGCTTCCATGGCTGCTTTCTTGGCAAACCCTATCTCGATGCCGTATGGTGCCAACAAACGATGTAAGTCAGCATTGTAGGGAAGGAAATATTCATCCAAATATTCACGCTCGCGAACTGTTGGTGATGATGTGTAGGTGCTGGATCGGCTGGCCTTTTCGATCAATTCCATGCTATACGAGAATGGGGATAGTCCAAGAAAGTTCAAGACTCGATCCATGGTTTCCTGGTGACTCTTAGTCTTGAAGTCATCGCTGTCGAGGATCATAACATAAGTTTGCATTAACTCATCGCGAGACATGCCCCAAAGCTTGCTCAAAGTTTCCATCCACTGCGTTAGTTGCATGGCATATAAACCACGACTTAGGAATTCTGGTACAACTGTTTTCATGGCGACAGAAGCGTTGTCTGCAAGCTTTTCCCTGTTCCCATTGCTGTGGTTTTGGGATACCGCGAACCCTTCATGAAATTTCTTCCAAGCCCTGAGCCCTTCTTCGTATAGCATGCCGGGCTGTATTCCAGACATCTCTAGTTTCTCTCGTTCCCAAACAATCGCATCGTAGAATTCCCCGTCCATCCCTGTGGTGCCATATCTGTGCCCACGCACATTCATTTGGTAGTGAGAATACGCTCGAGAAGATGGATTCCGCAACAGAATCAGTAGCTTGACTGGTTTGGGAAGTGCACAGACTAATCGTTGTGGAATCAAATGGCTCAACCACAGGTATTTGGGTGATTTATCAAAGTATACTCCCTTGCATCGATTACAATAACTGGGGTTGTGTTTGTAGGCATTCCAAACGTCGCACTGACGGATTGTGTCCCCTTGTACAGTTGGACTTTGATCAAGAATGTGAGCCTCTTTTCGGAATTTGGACACTTGGGGATGAAATCCAAGGAGCCGCGCCAAGAATCCAGTGCCGCCTTTCTGAGTCCCTGGAATGATAAACTCTGGGACAGAACTGGATAGCTCTTGCCCCTCTTCTCCTATGCAGGGTATGCACTCCACCACGTCGGAGGCGAACGGTTTGTTGTATGATATGTTGTAGGAGATTGGACGGTATTGATGCCTCGGTGTCTCTGCAGATAGGCGGTAACGTATTTCATGAAAGCGGAATGAAACAAAGGAAATGAGCGAGAGCACCACCACCAGCAACTTGAGAACCCAATCTTTCCTGCGGTAGGTCATCGCAATGAAGGGATTCCCCACTGTCTCATGTAGAACGGGGTGAGTACGTTGGGGTTGGTTGGAGTGCAATGGAGTCTTCTGTTAGGGTCCTCCAAAAGTGATGAGTGATGAGCCACCATTCCAGCAAAAAATGACGGCAGACCATTGTCCATTGTCAAAGTTGCTGGTTTGTATTATCCGTACATAATAACCATC
>BLYE01000205.1:0-21485 GCA_016586335.1 Nitzschia putrida
CGTTAGTATTTGGATCTCCAAGGACAATGAGTTCATATGTGTAAGCAGTATTGCTTAGATCTGTTTTTCGAGGAGCCGAGGACATTCGTCACCATGTACTTCTTCGACGACGACGACGACCCGACTTTGCTCCTCATGACGCCTTCTTCGAAGAAGCGCACCAACAGGAGCAAACATTAACAATAGCACGCTACTCAGCTATGTTTGGATCTACCGGTACCACCAACAGCACGACCACCTCTTGGAGGCAACGAGCACTGTATACAGTCTTCTTTGGTCCTCAAGCTGGCGACATGCCACTCCTAGAAAAGTTAAGCATCGTTCCGTGTCTCCCACCCAGTAGTAGTACTACCCAGGTCTTGGACTGTTACTAGAGCATCGCACCGTGGGGGCCGGGGCTGCTACCGTCCTTTGCTCGTTCGTAGAGCTGGCGGTGTAGGTGAGTCTGATGCTGCTGCCAATGACCCAATGAACGAAGCTGACTAAGCATTAGCTAGAAGTGGTAGAGCAAAGAAACACAGACATACTTGTACAAACAGAAAAGTACTTCTACTAGAGGAGAAGTGGCGGTACTTGTACTAGTAGTGTACCAAGGTATGCTAGTATTACTCTTGACGACAGCATGCGTGTCTCTTGGTATGGCCAATCCAATGATGAAAGCTCAGCAATTCACAGTAGCAGTCCTCATGGACTCTCCAATGATGCTAACTGCTCAAAGGTTGTTGCTACTATCGTGGACATCTTCGTCCTCCTCACCCAGCACCTCCTCATCTCCTGAGGAAGAAGCCGGGGTGCTAGAAGAGCAAATGGATGATGTTCTATGCTGACCTTGACGCCTTCGACCTTTCGACTTGGAGCTGGACTTGTATTTGTCACCCAGCATCTCACGCAATGTATATCCCACCTTCTCAGAAGCAGCCGTGTCTTTGACTTCATACCACCGCCCGTCCTTACCCAGTCGCACAAATGCACCACCCATTGGACACGCCTGTTTGATCATATCGACAATGGTGGACACAATTTTAGACTTTGTACCTTTGGTGGATGCGTTGGAGTACCGTTCCAAAAATGTTGAGGCAATGACTCGTAATCGACGATTGCCGATGGCGCATTTGTTGGCAGTGCCACCTCTCCCAATGATAACTGAGTAAGGTCCGGGGCTGAAATTGGTTGGAAGTGGAAATAGCGCTTCCAGGGTTGTCTCATTACACACTGGTGGTGCGTTCACTCTTGTGTTCGGAAAACCAGAAGATGAAGATGTGATGGTGCGGAGAAAGCTTTCACTTGTACTTCCAGTGTAGCAGCCAACTGGAACTCGCCTTTTGTCTGATTCATTCATCAATGTATCGTGGTGGTTGGTGAGGAGGAATGGCTGATGATCGCCGTGATCATGCTGAGGAGGTCGAAAAGCAGGGGGGGCCATTGGTGAGGAAAACACGAAACAAGAACCCTCGCTAGTACGTCCAGTTCCCCCTGTGCTTAGAAGGGATCCGAGACGATCTACTAGGATTGCAGGGTCAAATGTGTGGTCTGGCCTGTTGTATTTGTTTCCCTTCGTGACATTGTGTTCGCTGCCGCTGGAGCCATTCCATGATGGTGGCTGTTGGATTCTGTTGGCAGTACTGCAAACAGTACCACTAGCGACGGGCATCATTTCGAAGTTGATGATGTCGTTGCAGGCAAACTCGGAATCGAATTCGTAGCTGGGCTGCATGTCAAACAAGAGTGTGGAACTTCGGTATGCTTGCATTCTCGAGCTCTGAGTGATGTAGGAGTTGGTACCAATACGTTTTTGTGAGCTGACCAACAACATGTCGAGATACGACAACTCGTTGTTGTTCTTGGCGGAAACGGCTTTGCGAGGTGCCTCATCTCAAGACGCAAAGAATTGCCCCCACGGAAGTGGCTTAATGGTTTCTTCCACCAGTACCTGGCGATACCCTTTTGTACTACCGATAGTCCCAGTCCGTCGTCATCGTGTATCTGTCTCAACATCCCCAATAATTGCGACAATTACAACGAGCTTTTTGTCACCTGCCCTTGTTTCAGTGACGGGCTCGCTGCTATTGATGAAGAAGTACTAGTAGTTGTGAAGGAGATGAGCAGCCTCCTATGTTGTTCACGATAGGAAGTTTATCAATTCAAAAACTACTAACCTGTGCTTGTCAACTACTAACTAGTACTTTAATAACACTGAAATCGGAATTCGGAATTGGGATTCTGGTGTTCTTATGGGGACTTTCAATATCTAGGAACCTCAAACCTGTGATATTGAAAGCTATTTACACCATGAAATCGTGAGGATCTTTCACAACAACGACGCCAGAAGTGTCACGTTTCGAAATGATCTTAAGTACCTGGAGAAAACCATTACCACCGCCTTCTGCGCCACGAGTGTTGTTGAGGAGGGTCTTCAATTTCTTGCATGTGATTGATTTTGTGCAGTCTTCTTCTGGGAAGATTCCAACTGCGAAGAAGATTTGAGACACTACGAGTGCCGGAGGGAAATTGTGTGTGAGTGAGACCCCTCCTACATAACCTTCATCAGTGACCTCGACGTGGGAGGACAACAGGAATGCCAATGTTACAACTTACAACATCTCCCAGAAGGTTTTTGCTTGCCCATTTAAATACCGTAGTCCTAGTGCCTAGTCTGGAAGTGCACACCACGTGGGCACTGTTGACAGCCTACGAAAGCCAGACTTTGGGAACTCATATATTATTTTCTAGTAGACCGTTTCTTGTGGTTTCTTTTTTGTGATATTCCACTTCTTCTCTAGTTTACACCTAGGTAACTTTTCCTATAGAATAGAAGTTTTGAGAAGTTGCCATGTACCCCTACCAATGGTGGTTTTGGCCATTTTTTGCGCTGTGCCAGGCCTGAAAAATGGGTCGTGCCCACGAGGGCACCGTGTAGGATATGGTACATTTCGTACGTACAGGGTGTAAAAATATCAAGGTCTTGAATCTAGACGACCCCTAAGTTGGTAAAACTCAGTTTGATGGAGACCAAACTTTGCAGACTATTTCTTGGTATAGCGATTAGCAATATTCCAAATTTCTGTTCCAAAAGATGGTCTGTAATCCATTGTATCATTCAGTCAAACCTACTTTTTACTGCGTGGGCTCGTGTAATTTGGGATTTTTGCTTCCTGTCGTGGTTCAAGAGGTCCGGGACCCAAAATTGATACTCAAAAAATAGGGTGATGAGATCTCCTACGTATTTTAGTACTACGACTACGTAGAACTCAGTGCCCATGTGGGCCGTGGGCACCGTGGGCACCGTGGGCACCACATCCAGACTAGGCACTAGAACTGATTCCGTTGTTTGAGCGATACCATGGATTAGTTCTCCTTGTCGGCATTCTTAGTTTCTGGATCTGTCCCTTCCCGTCAAATCTGGTAGTGTAGTGCACTTTTTCACGATGCTACCCCCCATACTAAATGCATATTATTATTATGTTTGCTATGTTGTTGCTGTTGCTAAAAATTGAGAATGCAACAGAACAGCACTAGAGATGCATTCTACAGGTCGTGGTTCATCAATACCCATCATTTTCCTTCTGTCGCCACCAACCAGAAAAAAACAGTGGCTGTTACTGAAAAATAAATTTGTTGCATTTCCATTGCCGGATATCATCTTTCTGCCACCATGTACCAATCACTCCATCATCTTGCCTTCATCCCCCCAGTTAGTGGTTCAACCAACCACATCATGCGGTCCAGATACTACTAACGGTATAAGGGGTCATGTCATCCATCACCCTTACATCTATATAGTAGAAGTAGTACCTGCTGTCACAGAACAATGCCGACGAGGACTCCACTGCATTACGGACTTCAAACGCAACGTAGTACGCCAGCAAGACACCAAACAACATCAAATGGCAGCAGCGATCAACGCAATGACACCCAATAGGTCCCTAGAGGCGGTTGGAAGAATGTCATCCTCGAAGAAGTCAAGACATGAAAAGGGGAAGAATGAAATGGCTCGGCCTGTTTTCCCATATGACTCTATCCCCTCCACCAGAGACCAATCAGGAAGAGAAGAAAGTGTGGGGTGGCATACAAAGCAGAACAAGACCATCGCTCATTCCTGGGTCCTAATGGTAATGCTCGCATCCGATACGACCTGCATGACGTTGCTGCTCCTTTTTGCGCTCGAGAAGAAAGAATTCAAAATTTGTGTGATGGGATTGACCGATTGAGGAACGGCCATAGCAGAGCAGCCCCTCAATGACCTCAGCAACTACCCCTAACATGGCAACTTCCAAGGCGGGGCCACCATGACCACCATTCCGGGCAAAAATGCCACCAACCGGGAAATTGCAAATACTTTCGGACGGAAGCAATTGCAACAAAAACTAGGTCCTCTGTATTGACCACCGGAGCATTCCAAACGCGTTCAAGTCCAGGTTGGGTCAAAAAGAATATGCAGATACTCACAAAAGTGTGGGCTGGTATGAAGCATGATCATGTTGCCACCGCAAGACACCCAAATCCCCGAACCGTTACACAAATGAAAAGCCAGCTAAGAAGCGTGTAGGCTCAAACTTGCCAGGAGGAATGGGTTATTGCTGGTTGCTTTGTCTTTGTCCGTCAAATCGGAAACAATTTTCGGCGTCACCATTCCACTTCACGTACGGTAATACCACCATTCGGGCGACAATAGTACCTACTCAT
This sequence comes from Nitzschia putrida, assembly GCA_016586335.1. Taxonomy (NCBI): domain Eukaryota; phylum Bacillariophyta; class Bacillariophyceae; order Bacillariales; family Bacillariaceae; genus Nitzschia; species Nitzschia putrida. Next base: position 4,684 of record BLYE01000205.1, read on the forward strand.
CATTGGCTTGGCCCGACAACGTACTCAATGTCGACCTCAACGTAGACCGTACTCGTTGTACATACTGGTGGCCAATGCCGCACGAATAAGATTGCATCAATTCCAACAAAGTACTGGTGTGAAGTTCTTGACCTCTTCTGGAAACGTTCTGAGAAATCATCCAAAGGATTCGTGTCTGGTGGGACGGTTGTGACGTCAGCATTCCTCAGTACTAACATTATTAACCTACGAGCATTTCTGTATGCAATATTCGTCCTTCGAGCAAAAGGTTATATTTTTCTGTTGACACAAATAAATTCATTAAACTTTAATAAAGAACGAGGATGAACCCAGCAGGTAGCACTACTCCGAGCAACAAGCACTGCATGCAATTCTTCGATATGGAAAGTTCATTGGTAGTAGTTTCTGTGTAGTAGTAGCAACACTACTCTAGCTAGAGGTAGCACCACCAGTACAGTACTACTAGTAGAAACAAAAAGAGCCTGTCGTCCTCCTCCCTACCTAGGTACAGTAGTGGTATTGTAGTAGTGCTGTTGGTGTCCGTCGTGGTGATTGTCGTGATAAACTCTTGTCATCTCTAGAGTAGAGGTATGCTACCAACCCCAACCTTTGTTTAGTAACCAGACAACAAGGAAGTTCTCGTGTTCTTGGTTTAGAGCAGAATTAATGATGATGTCAAATTGTGCCTCCACTGTTGTATGAAGAATTCTTGGCTTGTTCTTCTTAGTCCTTCGAGCCGTCATGAAAGATCTTTCATGTGATTCATTTCGAGGTCTCGTAGCACAGCTACAATTTTAGCAAGAACCAGTGCTGTGGCGACATGAAAGCGACCTGAAGAAGCACCATTGTCAAGGAAGCATAGACTAACGGTAGTAGGGTAGCCAGAAGCATAAACAATATGAAGAACAACGAGGTTTATTCTTGCCACTACTAAATAACAAATAATATCTTAATTTGCTACTAACTAGTACTTGCAAATATCAGTACCTTCAACAGGAGGAGGTACTAGGACTCCAAGCACGCGCACTGCATGCACTGTTCTTGTTCATCAACAAGCCAACTGGCTTTAAGACCATGCATACCGGTTGATCTCCTCGCAGAGCACTGCTGGTACTACTACCGGTGGCACGAGGAATCAGCCAGCACCAGTACAAATGACGAGTAGTAGATGTTGTGTTGTTGGCAATACCTTTCCTGTCGTACCCCGTCTCGTAGCACACAAGCACCGAGGTAGCGCATCATACTGCTTCTTCCACAGCGGTAAACTAGGTACCGTAGTAGTAGTTACAGCAATACTACCGCCGTTGCTCGGTCTTGCTTCCACCATGAGCTGAGAAACACCATGATGTTGTTGAGAACAATACGGCTTTACCACCGGTACCAGCAATACTAATAACGTAGTACTAGAGTATTGATAACCGGAATAAAAGTTAGTAGTAATCACATTAGTAGTTGTTGTTGCTGCAATACGGCGGGAAGCGGAGAACGCGGCTCTTCTGTTCTTGCCGGCGGCATCTCAAAGGCAACGAAGCTGTGCTGAAACAGACCCAGCAAAAGTTCGGACATTGAGAGTGGTCAATGACTTCCAGGAGGAGTCTGCAATAACTGGGGCTGCACCAGCAAGAAGGTTCTTATCATCGTGGTCATGCATTATCATCTGCTTCTTCTGAGGAGGAGGAAGCCGTGGCAGAATAAGCGGACGACGTTCTGCTGTGTTGACCTTGACGCTTTCGTTCTTTCCACTTGGAGCTGGACTTGTATTTGTCACCCAACATCTCACGCAATGTATATCCCACCTTCTCAGAAGCAGCCGAATCTTCGGCTTCATACCACTGCCCGTCTTTACCCATTCGTACGAATGCACCACCCATTGGACACGCTTCTTTCACCATCGCAACAATGGTGGATACTATGTTTGACTTTTCACCTTTGGTGGATGCCTTCGAGTAGCGTTCCAAAAAGGTTGAAACAATGACTCGTAATCGGCGATTGCCGATGGCGCATTTGTTTGCCGTGCCGCCTCTCCCAATGATGACTGTGTATGGTCCTGGGCTGAAACTGACTGGGAGTGGATATAGTGCATCCAGCATTGCCTGGTTGCACACTGGCGCTATGAAGCTGCCTGGTTGTTCTTGTCCTTTGCAATTCTTCTTCTTGTTCGGAAAGCCAGACGATGAGGAAAAAGAACAAATGGTGCGGATCAAGTTTTTGTTGGTACTGGTGCCGCCTCTAGTATCATCCAGAACTCCCCTGTTGTCTGAATTGTTTGTCATTGTTGTGTCATGGTGGTGGTGGCTGAGGATGAGGGACTGGTCCTCGTGGTGATTGTGATTATGATGATGGTGATAGTGAATAGGAGGAGAATGTGGGGGCATCCTTGGTGGCGACAACAAAGGACACTCAGTGTGCCCTTCTTGGCCTGCTTTGAGGGTTGCATGATCGAATGTGTGGTCCTTCAGCGCATGGCGCTGGTGATCCTCCAGAGTACAATGCGTAGGGTTGTTCAATGGGACAGGTGGAAGAAGTTGAAAGCTCTTGTCATTTGATACTCGTCCTTCTCGTCCAATATTTTGGTGAGCCTCCCCAGATTTTTCAATGTTTTTCTTCTTGTTGCTGGTGTTTCTGCTGTTCATATCTGTGACACTCTGTTCGCTCCTTTGTTGCCATGTTGTTGCTCCCGATGGGGGGCTGCTGGAAATGGTATCGAATGGCGTCATTTCGTCGTTCATGTTGTTGCATACACACTCAAAATCGAATTCGTATCTGGGCTGAAGGTCAAAGAGTGTCCTCGACAACGAGTTTCCTCCGAAAGCTTGTATCATGTAGCAAAGGTACAGATATTGATATCCAATGAGTTTTTGTGAGCGGTCCAACATCAATTTCGACTCACGACAACCCAGGGTTGTTTTTGGCGGAAACTGCTTTGCAAGGAGGAGGTGCCTCAGGTGTCTGAAATTGCCCATCATTCCATAATGTTGTATCAGGTGGCGTAGCATGGGTTCCAATTTTTCCGATAACAGAAGTCCCCGGTACGAATCCTACTCGTCGTCATCGTAAAAAGCCTGAAGGTGGTGGTAGTAGCCTCAACATCCAAAACAACATGCAACGTTAGTTACGTGCTTGCTTCCTTTATGTGGCTTGGCAGTTGATGATTTATGATTTTGATAAGCCTATGTGTACCAAACTACGCCGGTTAAAAAATTAAGTTATTAACCTGTACAAGTCGTGATACAGATTCCAGATAACAACAATGTAATCGGCATTCGGAATACGTTGGCCTCAGTTCTTCTATTCTACTAGTAGTAGTGCGGTAGTAGGATTATGTTGTGATATTCCAACAGTTACGATGTCACACTTCTTGTGGGTGCTGTACGTTCGGGCTGGGGATTTACTACAACATAGAGGTTCAGCAACTTCATGTACACGACGAAATCGTGAGGAGCTTCCTCCTCCTCATGATCAACACCACCAGCATTATCACAAACCAACTACCGGTACTACTGGTAGTAGGTACTACCTACCGGTATCTCTACTCTACTACTAGTAGAGTAGCTACCGGTAGTACGAGTACTGGTAGTGCAAACCTCCCACTAATTTCGACCACCTTCTGCAGCAGCACGCGCTAAGTTGTGTCGGTTGACGGTTGGACCCAACTTGTTGCATGCTAAAGACTTGTGCAGGCTTGTATGAAGGTACCAATCAACGAAGAAGTTACGAGTCTCGGTGGTACAACTGTGAGTGTTGAGTGTTGAGAGAGATTTCTCCTCCAATCTAACCTGAATCTGTGACTATTGGCTCCTCGTTCCACAAACATACTAAAAATGAAAATGCATGCAGGAGAACACGAAGAAAGACAACAACATTCTTGTAGTGGAAGAGGCCACATCAGTTGTTCTTTTTCTTCTTCTTCTTTGTCCTCGTAACAGCACACGGTGAACCTCTCTACCAGTAGCTAGCACAAGAAGGAATACCATCGTCTTGCATACTGTTTGTACAATCAGTGTACACTCTCTCGAATGTCTCTTAGTAGGGCTGCTTGCAGCTTTTATCAAGCCGATTCCGTCACGTACCACTTTTGTACGTGTAGAGTTCTACGGGTTTATATAAGTAGTGTTATTCAAACGCATCAACAACATGTTGTTTGGCTCTTGTCATAATAATACATTAGTACTACTAGTACCTATCACACTACCCCCCAATAAACTGAAGCCATGTGCAGTCGCAGGGACACGTCGGTAAGTGTCCATGTATGATCCTATGTACAGGAGGTGGTACTAACTAATTCCGAGGTACCAACGTTATTAGACGTCTTCGCCTTCACGCCTTAGAAACAGCAGAAGTGCAGGACAAGTAATCATATTTTAACCGCAAACTTCTTCCTATGAAGTGTGCACCACCGTAGTACTCAGGCAGGCAGCAATACAACAGTACTAGTTGTGGTTATCCTCGACTGGTGTTGCTGATAAAAAAATAGTGCTGGCATCAACAACAGTAGTACGTACTTGTTTGTTGTTGCTTTCTTGTTAAGAAGATCAGCAGCAAGAAAGTACTCGTACAGTACAGTACCAGTATTGCTGTCCTGCTGCTTCGGAGGACGACTCCCGCCTGCCCCTCGTCTAGTAGTACTAGGCAAAACTCAGGACCACCACCAAATAATAGTCCTAGGTAGTAGAAGACGAAGTAGTAGTAGCCAATGTAGAATGGAGGAACGATTCATCGTTTCTCATTCTTAGTAGAGTTTGTTTTTGAACGAGGAGGGTCTTCTCTTGAACCCGCCATGTCGTCAGCATCCTCCTCATCCTCCGACCCGGCGGCTGAAGAGGAACAAGAGGATGCCCCGTCGTGCTGGCCTTGGCGTCGTCGCACTTTGGACCTGGAACTGGATTTGTACTGATCTCCTAATAGTTCCCTCATTGTGTATCCCACTTTCTCGGAGGCAACGGCATCTTTCACTTCGTACCACCGCCCATCCTTTCCCAATCGGATAAAAGCTCCAAGAGGACAAGCTTCACGGATCGCCGCAACAATGGTTGCAACAATTCTTGATTTACTACTCTTGTTTGGAGCATTTGCATATCGATCCAAGAAGGTTGAAGCAATGATTCGCAACCTACGATTCCCAACTACGCCTTTGCTTTCTTTTCCCCTTCCAATGATGACGGAATACGGCCCTGGGCGGAAGTAGGAAGGCAATGGGGCATCCGCTGTTGCTGTAGAAATGCTGCTGCTTTCCGATTTGGTACTGGTCGCCGAACGATTGGATCTATCGATGGAGCTGCTGCTGTTGTTTAGAAAGCTGTCAGAGTTCTTGTCTGGGAGTGGAAGAGGGTTGAGAAGGTGCTGTGGTACTAGTGGAACTGCGGACGAGGATGGTGACGAAAGAGTAGCAGACGAAGAGGAAGAACCTGCAAGGATGTGGGTACTGGACAGGAGTGTATCAATGTTGTCCATGCTCGCGGAAACAGAAGCTGTATGAGAATCATTCCCTGTAGCCCCTCCGGGAATTATAGAAGAAAGAGGCTGAGGTTCAATGCAGTCCTCCTCCTCGTCATGGTTCCCGTCACCGCCCGTCGTCCTCCTCGTTCCACTTTCTGTGTTCCAGGAAAAACCGTCGTCCACCAATTTTTGATAGCTGCGATCTGAATCATTTTCTCTATTGGGTTGCATATCAATCAGTGTCCAGGACAAAGAACAACCGAAAGCTTGCATCGAGTTGTTATTCACAAGACAAAAGTCCAAGACATTTTGTGAGAGAGCCTTGGCGACACGTTGTCGTGGAAAACGGTTCTGGGGAGTCGAAGGCACAGGAGGAGGTTTACACAAATAGCCGGCCAAGTTTAATTGCGTTCAGAGGGCTCAGGTGCGGAACCGGTTCAATGGTGACTTCAACACGACTGGTTATATATGGTCACGAAGCAGGTCGCAAAATGAGTGATTCCCATGTTAGTCACGCATAAATCTAGTTTGACCATTTTTCGTCCAAAAGTTAAAACAATAAGCAGCAAGACTCAACTTCTTCATCATTTTAGGTTTAAAATTGAGTAATAACTTTCTCAAAGTGAACAGTAGAGTCCTTTGGAGCCGATTTTTTCTTGTTCTCCAAGGATAGGTTTCTGACCAAAGCCAGACGATGGTCTAGAAAGTGTGAGCTCTGGGCGAACTCAAGAATTCTGACTAAGCAAATTACTTATTGATACGCAATTGCTGATCATGTCTAGTGGCATATATTATTTTCTATTAAAACCGCCAATGAAATAACCGGCAAGGGACCAAATAATAAGGATGCTTGAGAAAGATGTTTAATGGTTTGATCTGTCCCAATCAAAAATTGGGGAATTGCAGGCTAAGCGTTTGGTGAATGTCAGCACGATGCTGCAGTTGTGCAGAGTTGGAGGCAGATGCCCTTCGGGAAGGTACCGTTTGCCAGTCATCAAGCCTGGAGGGTGAAGGGCTGAGGAAGTTCTTCAGCCGTCATCTCGTTTTCGACACAATCGAACAAAATGATATGCAGGAAAGAAGAGGTGTGGGTTTTGCAAATCTACCCAGGGAGAAAATTCATGAAAAGCCAGTGCATGCAGTACAAACGTGGAGACGACTCCTTCGATCAAATATTCCGTCTGCCTTTGTCCCGATCACCCAAACCCTTCGCAACGTTGCACCTCCTTTGTGCCGTAGTTTGAGTCCCCCCAACACAACCAGCCTTCATTAGTAGTCCATTTTGAGTTTCAGATTTTTCTATTTCTCAATCCTTTGTAAGAATGTCAGAACAAGATCAAGTGGCAGCTTGGAAGAAAAAGCGAGAGGCTCGGAAACGTCGCCAACAAGAAACCAATCCAGAGGATGAATTTCTCAATCTTGTGGCGGACGGCGACGACGACGATGACAAGGAAGAGTTTGTTCCGTTTGCCAAACGACGACGAGAAGAGCAACAATCACTACTTGAAAATACAAGGCATTCGCATCGCCGTCGGGGAAAGAATGTAAACAGTGAGGAGGAGGAAGCACAGCCACAGGACGACAATGCAAATCAGGCTGAAAACAACCCTGAAACGGACGTGGCCGCCCAAAATGTAGAAAGTTTGCTAGAATCAGCAGCAGCCCTCAACCAAGCATTAACCGAAGAAGAACGAGCCGCTCAACAAAAAAAGGAAGAAGAAGAGCGAATTTTGAGAGAAGCTAGCAAGGTTCAAACAAATGCCCTTCAAGCTGCTTCCGAACTCGCCAAGGGCATCCAATATACCAAACCCCTTCCCAGCACATGGACATGCCCGTCCTACATTCTCAAACAGGGACCAGATGCATGGAACCAGGTTCGGAAGGAGTGGCATATGGACGTGGAAGGTCACGAAATTCCTCCTCCTTGTAAACGATTCCAAGATATGAAATTTCCACAGCCACTGTTGGATGTCTTGAACAAAAAAGGCATCAAGCGTCCAACTCCTATTCAAATGCAGGGTTTGACCGTTGCTTTGGCAGCTCGTGATATGATTGGAATTGCTTTCACGGGGTCAGGAAAGACACTGACCTTTTCACTTCCTCTTGTTGTGGCTGCCTTGGAGGAAGAACTACGATTGCCCCTAGTGGCTGGGGAAGGTCCCATTGGTATCATTCTTGCTCCTTCTCGAGAGCTGGCAAGACAAACCTACGATGTTGTCAATGACTTTTGTCAGGCAATTTCCAATGCACCCGGATACCCCGAATTGCGTGCACAATTGTTGATTGGAGGAGAATCCGTCCGTGATCAATCCAGTCTGTTGCAGAGTCGGGGAGTCCATTGCGTTGTGGCCACACCCGGACGTCTCCGGGATGTGTTGAAACGTCGCACCTTCAAATTGGACAATTGCCGCTACATATGTTTGGACGAGGCCGATCGAATGTTGGATTTGGGATTCGATGAAGAAGTTGGTGAAATCATGAACCACTTTCCCCATCAACGTCAAACATTGTTGTTCAGTGCTACCTTTCCCAAAAAGTTTCAAGATTTTGCCCGCGAAACCTTGGTCCAGCCTATTGTGGTTAACGTTGGTCGTGCAGGAGCTGCTAACCTCGATGTCATTCAAGAGGTGGAGTATGTCAAGCAGGAAGCCAAGATTGTGTATCTATTGCATTGTCTCCAAAAGACGGCTCCTCCGGTAATTATATTTTGTGAACGCAAAGGAGATGTGGATGACATTCATGAATATCTATTGTTGAAGGGTGTCGAAGCTGTTTCGATTCATGGAGGCAAGGATCAAGAAGAACGTAACGAAGCGATTCAACTGTACAAAGAGGGCAAGAAGGATTGTCTGGTGGCCACCGATGTGGCTGCCAAGGGTTTGGATTTTCCAGACATTCAACATGTCATCAACTTTGACATGCCCAGTGAAATTGAAAACTATGTGCACAGAATTGGTCGTACGGGACGTTGTGGTAAAACGGGAGTAGCGACTACATTCATTAACAAGTCCTGCGATGAAACGACGTTGTTGGATTTGAAACACTTGCTCAAAGAAGCCCGACAACGCATTCCACCCGTTCTCATGGTTCTGGACGATCCAAGAGAAAACGCAGATGGTACGGTGGGATGTTCGTATTGTGGTGGTTTGGGTCACACAGTGGTGGATTGTCCCAAGATTGACAAGAATGCTCGGCAAATGGCCAGTGGGAGAAAGGATGCTTTGGCGACGGGAGGTGGATATGGTGGAGATTGGTAAAACAACAGTCCATAGATGGAAGTTTCTTCTTCTTCTTGACAACAGTTGTAGATAATGCATAATTAGATCAAATGCAGATTGTCATGCAAAAAGGCAATCATTTCGACATTTGCCTCGGGATAGTTCTCACGTCCATCCGAAGTATCGGGACAGACAATCGACGCACCCAACCATTCTCGCGCCAGAACGGAGAGTTCGGGAAAGTCGTATCGTTGGTCACTCCACCATTGTAGTGGATCCTCAATGCGGCGCTGTGACTTGGCAGCCGTAAAGTATCGGTCTACATTCGTTTGACATTCCGCCGTAATTCCTTCCCGATCTCCCTTGGCTTTGTTTTGGTCTGCCGTTTCGTCGCCCCAAAAGATGCCACCCATGGTAGATTCTTCTCCCCGCTGTTTCTTGGCCTTGCTAGTCAGCTCTTCTGGGTCTTGTTGCTTTCCATCGGTGCGGAGCTCAATCACTTTGGACACCAAGACTTCTACCACAGTCTTCTTTTCGCTATCGGAAAGACCACCCATGTGCACCAAACGAGGATCCAGTGGAATCGTCCACATGGCCGGTGGATCGGGCCCCAACGTGGTCTCAAAGGAATGACGAAAGGAGGCCAAAAGCGAGTTATAAAACTCCTTGGCAACGTTTTCGAGAGATTGTTTGGTATCCGTATCTTGTTGTGTTGCTGCTTCCTCTCCCTCGAGGTCCACTTGATCGACGCTCCATTGCTCAAGGACTTCTCCAATGCGCCGCACAATAGGAATGGTCAGACCCACAGTGGGAAAGGCTTCGGTCGCCAAGGTCTTGTGTGCATCATAAAAGGGACGGATAATGGAAACCAAAACGGCAACAAGGAACTTGTGATCTGTGACAGCAGTATCTGCCTGGTAAGCCTGTAGCATGGAATAGAGACCCTGAATACCAGAGCTGTATTTGGTGGGCGTGGTCAGCGCCCAAGCCCGCACCGAAGCAACGACATCGTGGATCGCCGGCTTGCTCAAGAGCGCCTCTTCTAAGAGAACTTGCATTTTGTGGAGACAACATGTCTCTTCTCCGCCGATTCCTAGATTGACCGAGGCGGGGACATCCTTGAGTGTGACGCTGGTGACATTGGACGTCGATAGCCCCGATTGTTGAAGCAACTGAGTGACGGGTTCCGGGAGACAAGGGGAAGGGAGAACTCCCAATGTCATGGAATAGCGTTGAAAAGAAGGAGAGCAAAAGGAAACAGAAACAGAAGTAAAGGATTGTCCCGTGCTAGCTTGCATAAACTCATGACAATAGAGTGCATAAGTATGACTCGATTTGAGCCGACGTCGAACCTCCAATTTGACGGCTTCGACATGATCCATGGCGAGTCTCAAAAGATCTTCCGTCGTAGGAGTAACAAAGGTATCCGAAAGAGATTGTAGGAAGGGTTTGAGCCCTTCCGACTCGACAATGGACCATGGTTGGAAACTCGCCACGACCCATTTCAACAAGAGCAGTTGTGTCTGATCCAAGTCCGGTTTGCGCTTTTTGAGAGGTGGAGCCGGTGTTTCATCCAAAGAACGCTTGGGTGTAGCTGTCGAGGTCGATTGGGCGGAAGGAGTGGCGGTGGTTTCAGGCTCTAGCACCAATCCATGGTACGCTTGCATGTGTCGACTACGGAAAATGCAAAATACAAAAGAAGAAGCTTTGTGAGTGTATCACACCGAGGGCATCCAACGGAACTCCAAACCACATACCTAATTGTTTTGGAGGTCCCACGTGTATAGGTGAACTGCTTCTTGCATTTGAGACAATAGGCTGCAATAGCATCTTTACTCCTCCATTTGATGTGTCCAGGAGGAGGTTGATCGGCAGGACCGGGTGCCACCAATTTGATGTGTGCCCAAAGTTGAGGTTTTTGTTTGCGATCAGGATCAAAGAGTCGAGAAACAATCGAAGTTCCAACAGCACCACCCGTCTCGGTTGTTGTTGTTGCTGTGGCCTCTGTGACAAGAAGATCTTGATTCGCATCGTTGGTGTTGTTGGTGGCAGCAGTAGCAGCAGCAGCATCATTGGTCGGATGACCATTGGCAGAAGGAGACAACCAACGCTTGGGAGCATGACGAGCTGGAGGTCCTACAGGATCTCCCACCCGGGCATGTTGTTCTTCTTCTTCCTCTTCGGGATTTGCTGTTTCAGTCTTCATATTGACATTGTTGCTGTCGGAATCCTCATTCGTTGGTTCGTTGGTGCCTTCCTTCATGTTGGCCTTTTGGAGGTTCAAAATAAGGGATGAATGATGACGATGTTTGTGGTGTCCGACGTTTCTTTTCCCATGTCCTAAAAGGAAAACATGGATTTTGCGGACAGTTGGGAGGTGTTCGTGCTGTTCCTCAACGCTCTTGGCGAGCGTCCGCCGGCACTGTTCGCTACCGTGTCCTACAGTACGAGTAGTAGTGGTTGTTGGGCCCGCTTTGATAGCACACACACCTTTTGTTGCACAACAGCCTTCTCGCTTCTAGCAACAACGGCTGACGACAGCTGCCACCAACAACAACCTTACAACAACATCACAGCACAATAGAACAATACCATGGCCAACCGACGACCTAGTTCGAATCTCACTCCTCTTTCCCAACGAATTACTAAAAATCCTGCCATTTCCGTTGAGCATGTAGAAGCCGTTCAAACCCTCCAAGAATCCAACTTGCTACAAGCCTGCGAATGGATGCTGGATCCCACCAACCTCGATCCCAATCCTCTCTTGGAATTGTATTATAAATGCGAATCCGCCATGAAAATTATTCAAAAGCAACAACAGAATCATGGCAATCAAAAAACAATGGCTGTTCTACCTCCTGGTCCACCCAGTTTGAGTCCTATTCCTTCGGCCAAAGTACCTGCCGTGTTTCGAGGGAATCTGGTAGTGCCACCCCGCAAGGCATCCTTTCCTCCTCCGCGACGTCCCAACAATAAGGGAGGACGAATGCGAACGGATTCGGATGCCGATAGTATTTCTACAACTGCATCGAAAGATTCAACAGGTCCAGGATTGGGAGGTGGCAATGGTGGTGGAATTAGCAATAGTGGCGGTGGTGGTGGTTTGGGTCCGACCTTGAGTATGATGCAACCGCCATCCAAGAAAACAAGATTGCTGAGTGGCGGTGGTGGTGGTGCCAGTAGCACTACTAGCAGCAATAGTAGTAGTGGCGGCAATGGCAGTGGAAATAATGCAAGTGCGTCAGACAATCCCATGGCTCCACCACCTTCTGCTTTGGACTTTTTGGCCAAACTCAATCAAGATGGATCGAACAACAACAACAACAACAACAACAACAACAACAGTAGTTCTACCAAAGCAGCTACTGCTCCCGCTGCTGCAGCAAATGCGGCAAACAGTTCCAGTTCGGAGGAGGAAGAGGCAGAACCATCACCGCCGCCTCCATCGCGGCGAGACAAGGGATCATCGTCCTCCTCTTCCTCGGCATCACCATCCAAACGAACCATGCCGACGCGATCGTCTCATCGACGTGGAGCTGGTACTACTTGGCAAGAATAGAACTATACGACCGATATTATCCCCTAACATCTCTCTAGTAGTAGAGTAACCATTCATTTGTAGCAACAACAACAACAACAACAACAATTATATAATGTAGTAAGAAGCAATAGTATATAGTTCCGTGAAAATAGTAGTGTTCATTCCAGTCAAGCATGTCACAGTAATACAGTAATAATATGTCAGAGATTCCTTCCCAATACTCGTACTCCTAGTCCGCCTAAATCCACTCGCTGATTTTGTTTTCTTAAGCAGTGGTCTTGAAAGAGTCAGGCATGGCGAATGAAGAGCAGCAATTAGCTTGCGACAAGACTTCTCCCACCAAGTTGTCCAACTTTTTGGCCAAGGAGATTCCCTCCTCAGCCTGCTTGGGTTTGGCAGTATCATCAGTCTCCTCCACGGCGTCGTCATCGTCGGACTTCTTTTCTTCTTCGACCATGATGGGGGCGATGGAAGGAGTGGCGGTAGGGGCAGGTGTTTCCACGGTAGCTTCAGTTGGTGTTGGGGCTGTCTCGGGTTCAACAGGAGTCTCCTCTTTGGGGGCTGTCTCGGTTTCGAGGGGAGCAGGAGTCTCTCCGACTGGGGGCTCAACCGTGGATTCCTCAACTGGGGTCTCCTCGGGAGCGGCTTCCTCCACAACGGGAGGTTCCACAGGGGTGGTCTCTTCCTCAACAACAGGAGTCTCTTCGACGGGAGCTTCAGCTGCTGGCTCCTCGGCGGTAGCCTCTTCCTTGACAACCTCTTCCACGACTGGGGTTTCAGGGACGACTTCCTCAGTGGCAGGAGCGACAGCTTCTTCCTGGACTACAGATTCAGTAGTCAAGTCCAACAAGGGTTCAACTGGACCATCCAACAAGTCCACAATGACAGGGGCGGGCGCAGCTTCTTGCACCACAGGAACCTCAACCTTCTTGGTCATGCTTCCTTCCCCACAAGGCTTCCACGACAAGGTCTTCTCGTCCCATTCTTCCTTGAGCATATCCAAAATGATCTTTCTCTTCTCAGGGGTGTTGTATGGAGGAAGGAAGTTGGGCTCAAAAAAGTGAGTAATGTTTTCGCGGTCGGTGAAAAGCCAGATACCACTGTTGTTGGTGGAGGGCGAAGACTCGTCGGCAGGAACAGGGTTTCCCTCAACATCACGCTTTACTTCGTTCAAAGGCATGGGACCACGCTTTCGCCAGGCATTAATGGCATCGTCACACTTTTGGAAGTATCCGGCACGGTGCTGTAGAAAAAATGTAGATGAATTAGTGAATTAGTACAAGGACAAGGACAAGGACAAGGAAAAAGAAAAAAGGATCGTTGACGGAAACTCACCTCTTCACTGCGGAATTCAGCCTTGCGAAGAATGGTAGAATGGAAAGCACCAGGGCAGAATCGACTGGGGAAAATGAAACGTTTGAACAATTGATTGTGAAGGAATCGAAGCTGCCAGTTGGTGGGGAGAGGAGCCTCAGGATCCTCAAAATCGGGAATTTGGGGTTCCATGTCGAATCGGATCTCAAGCTCTGGGGGCTTGTCAGGGTTGGCGACAACAGCAGTAGGCAAAACATCAATTTGAGGGATAAGGATTTCTCCAGACTTCATAATCTCAACGATTTCCTCCTGAGGAACACCTCCCCAATCCTTTCGGTAGGTTCCAATCCTCATAATTTCGACATGGGCGGAATCACGGGCAGCAAGCTTGTAAGTTGTGGGAGGACCAGGCTCTCCGCCACCAACAAGCCATCCATCATCATTTGTGGAGAAAATAAATTCGTAGTCCCTATCCAAAACCTCGTTGAGATCAAAGTTGGTTTGGTGAGTAGCCGAGTCTGGGTGTCCAACTTCGGAGTTGCGAGCCAAGGAAAGACCGAGGAAAGCCAAACCGTCAACTTTGGACTTGGATGGATCGAGAACTGGAGGCTAGGATACACAAATGGTATTGGTTAGATATCGGCGGCATCATACAGGATGAATTTAGTTGGATCTTACCATCTTCTTGCTGGTCGGTTGATGGTTGAACAACGTTGTGTGAGTTGCACTGGTTGTTGGAATTCTTCCAACGTTTGTCGGCGATGTCCCCGTGTCGCATCAGATATGTGATGCCCAATGTGAATTGAGTTGAGACACAAATAATTAAGCAATTTCTGTCCGACTACATGAAGGGGCAATAGTTTTTGACATGTGGAAACCCGTAAATGACATGCCGATAATCAAGATGAGCGAGAGCAATGCTGAATGACGTGATGGCTTTGTAAGAGTGAATTGTAGGAGTGAAACTGTGCTCTTCCAAAAAATTAAAATTTAATAGTGAAAGCATTCTCTCTAACTAGGTACTACAGAGCTACACTCTCGGAGTGGGACGACACTCGCTTTTGTAGATCTACCGTCGAAACCCAGCTTCTACCTTCAATAATGGAACTACAGTAGGTCTTCTTGATCCTCGAGCAAGGTAAAACATATTCCCAGTGATAGGTAGTATTAGCTTGTGTTATGATTATTGCTAGAATCCAAAGCCAAATGTTAGCCAGGAACTAAAGTTGGTTTCAGCAGGTGCTGACTTGGGAGAAGGCTCTAGGGCCTCCTCGCTTTCAACGTCGTGACACTCAAGGGCAGTCGGAGAGAAAACTACTCTTTCGTCAACTGCTTCTGGTGGGATTTCGTGATGACACATCTGAAAGTGTTGTGAAGCGCTAAATTCAATGGAGCATTCTTGTTTCATTTCTTCTGTGGGAACAGGAGCGATGATACCCACGGCTTGTTCGTCATCACCAGAATCACAAGAAGACATGGAAGGAACCACCCCATCAAACGTAAATCGTCTTGGCATAGGCTTTTCACTGTGCGATACCGAAAAGATACTGTCGACTCCTATCTCAGAAAATGTTGTGTCAGAAGCGAGACCGGCAGAAATCGTAGTGTGACCCTTTACGACCACCTCCTTTGGTGGTACAACATCAATGGTACTGGTAGCATGACGAGTACTGTGGGTTGCTCGGATCACCCGAAGACGTTGCAAAATAGGTATAGATCTTGGTTTGTCGCCTCCCATCTTCTGTGAATGACTGTCCCATGTACTGTCCTTCGAAACTCCCAGAGGTTGTTGATTCTTGGAGTTCTTTGACCTATCAACCGATACCCCGAAACTAGCAGTGCTATGAGTGCCATAGCTGATGATTTCATCCAGGCGACCCTGGCCTTTGGCTCCCTTTTTGGTGATTTTCCCACCTCCAATAAAGGAACCATTGGATCGTCTGTCGCCAACAGCAGCTGATCCTCGTTTTCTCTCTGTTACCCACTTCATAGTTCAAACAAATGCTTCAATTGTTCCTATACGATGATGCTATGTGCAAGAATGTTGGATGGTTTGTTGTTGTCGTCGTCGCTCTTTCAGCACGGCTGTTGTTCCATTCGAGAAATTGTGGTCGGTCCCCACAAATCGGGCGAACGAGGTGCGAAGTGGCGATAACGATCGCAGATTGGCGACATTCGACTAAATCGAATAAAACTCTGGGAACAAACCCACATGGATGGGGTACTGATATAGCTCTACTTTAGCGCGACCACAACAGGTGCAAGGGCCTGGACACTGGTCGATGAAGGCGGAAGGCTGCTGATTTCTCAGTAACATTTGGATTGAAAAGGATGAATACTTGGAAACTATGGATCTTTATTACTAGCACTATCGGCTTTCTGTTTCCGTCTCGCCTCGTGAAACTCTTTGAGAATTGTTTGTACCTTCTGCAATAACTCGGGGCTCAACGACCGGCCTTTGAGAACGGAATCCAGCTGAGACGCATCACTGAGCTTCTCCCCCAACGTATGCATCAAATCAACGTTTCGGCCCCATACTTTGCTAGCATCTCCGCCTAAATGCTCCACAGCCTTTCCAACTTCCACTTCTCGCAAAACATGAAAGATGGGAAAGGGAGATCGGTTGGTGTAATTCTCCACATCATCTTTCTCCGTTCCATCAAACTGAAAGAGTGGATGGAACATGGCCACTTGAATATCATCCGTCAATTCCAATTCCTCCAAGGCACCCTCAACCAGCATCTGATAAATTTCCAAAAAGGCTTCAAAATCATCCGGAAACAATTCGGGACAAATCATCAAGGAGGTTCCAGGCTTATCTCTTGTTTTGATCAAGCATTCTCCAATGACTCGTTGAACAACATCTTCTACATCGCGTCCAGCAATCACTTCGAGATGAATTTGTTGTGACTTCCAAGAATTGTCGGCAAAGGGACAAAGGTTCATACCAATTACCACGTTTTCCAACCAATCCATGGTTTCTTCGATAATAGGACGGTCTTCATCCAGAACTTTGGTAACAACTGCGTCTCGACTGGCCTTGTTGGGGGGTCGAATAGAGTGGGCCCATCGGCGGGTCGTTGTTGTTGTCGATATCGTCGTTGTCGATTCTTGGAATACGAGGGGTTGCAAGCTGGACAACGCTGTTCGTCCAACTCTGGGAACCACAAACCCATGGGAGACAGTTGAGGTCATCAACCAGAAACCAAGCTTTCCTGAAAATCTGCTAGCTCTTGTGGATCTCATGGAGGCAGAATACATCCTCGGTATGTATGTGTCAAAATAAAAAATGA
>BLYE01000206.1:0-138407 GCA_016586335.1 Nitzschia putrida
AGGCTCACAAGGCCCTGGACTATCCTGGCCAGAACCTCAGCTTACTTACCAAGGACTTCAAGGACGATGCAGACGAGCTCAACAACGCTGGTCACTACAACCACATGCTCACCTCCCATATGCTCACCGCGTTCATCAACGCTGGGGGCATGGATGTTCTTGACTCTCAAGCCTTTCGTCATCCCATCATGACACTCAAGGATAGGCTTGACCTCACCCTCACCCGTATTGGCTTCCTCTCCCCTACCGACGCCAATACTTGCATTGTCAAAGAGAATCTCCACTACAGGGACTTGAACCTCACTACTTCTACCGAGTTGACAGTTGATTAGCTCTTCCCAACTGACCAACAGGGCTAAGCAACAATCCATTGATACTGAGAATGCCTTGCTTCAAATCGTGAAGAATCACCTGCCGGCTGCCCAATAGCTCAAGCGTGAGGTCCGCGCTGCAGTGTCAACCGAAATGACTCCACCCCCTCACCTACCACAGGTAACTACCAGTCCTCCTGCACTCCTTCACTGGCAAAAACTCACCCCCCTCTTCTACGTATTCTCTACTACAGGTAGCTACCAGTACTGTGACTACCATGACCCAAATTACTAACACTAACACTGCCACAGGAACTACATAGAACAATGAAACTGGTTATATTGGCCAAACTACCAAACCTAAGCGACCTAAATGAGTTCAGGGCAAGTATGACTGCTGCAAAGGTACCCAGAACCTTCCTCCAAGAGACCAAGTTTTGCTTTCTATTGAGTATGATAGTCTCATTGGAGATGACATGCCAATCAAATCCAAGGATCTTGCTACCAGCGCCCAAGATTGGTACTACCACAAGTGCATTCCCATCACTAAGTGTCTGTCTGACTGTCATGGCAGTGGCATTGGTTTTGCTCCTGGCTGCTGTAAACAACCCCTCAAAACTCCCTGCCAATTGCAGAGCCTGTTTCAAGAGTCAAGAGGAAGGAGGATGAAAAGAAGGCACATTCAACCTCCATCGCTACTGTGTATCTCAAACTCATTGGCAACAACAATCCCTGTTTCACAAGTTTCTGTTTCAACATATGAGGCACCTTGAATCTTGAATGCGTTGGAACCATCCGTTTGCATCACCAAATTCATAACCATCTGCAAAGTCAAAAAAAGGAAATCCAGCTTGTGACTGGGGTAAGTGTCAAGGAAATGCATGCATCATCGACATGGACATGATCAAATTTTTGTTTGTAGTTGGGGCATCCATCCAAATCAAACGGGGAAGCAACTTTTCTGTAATAAACTCGAAGTAGACATCTAGATTAAGAGTAGTGAGTGTGTGACAAACAAGGAAAACAATAGCACCAGCCAGCTTACCTTTATTCACAGAAAGATTTTTGAAACGAACATCTCCAACTTTCTAATTTGCAGTGTTGTTCTTAGCCTTTGTTTGCTTCCTCGCAAGCCAGAGACTGACCTTCCCATCAAATCCCTCTTGTGGCCTCGCCACAGCAGCCAGGAACATCATCTTCTGATATCGGCGTGTCCAGTGCCCAAATGATTTCACTGGCTCCTTTCCCAAACTTGTCACTGAATAGTACTTAGGTCTCCGCTTCATTGGCTCAAACCACTTCTTGTCCACATGAATGACTGTCGGAGGTGACTAAGTATTGTCTTAGCTACCACACATGCATTCGTATCGTTACGAATGGCATGTGGTCTCTATGATGAAACGAATGTGTTGCGACAAGGGAAATTGTGAGCAGAGTGGAATATGGAATCCAGAATCGTGCTGGATAGGAAACGTACAACGGAGTAATTGTGAGCAAGCGTGAACCCAATGTGGTACCCAAGTGACCAAGTGGAGCTTGGTGTTCTTGGTGACACATAAGGACCGCATGGAGTGAATCGGAGCAGTCTTGGATACTTGAGAGAAGTGGTGCTGGGCCTAGAGAAACGTGATACGTTTATCTAAGGGTAGAGCATCATGCAATCTTGGTGAGACTTGGTGAGATCGATGGAACGAGACCAAGGCTTACATCGATGGTGGTGAGGGAAGCTCTGGGAACTTCACTCATCATAGAAACATCAGAGGGAACGATTGGAGAAAGTTCTGGGAGAATTGGATCCAGAACTCAGATGTCAAGATTGGATCATTTCCGAATTGAGAAAACGAGTTGAAAGGCTCACAATCTGGAAAACCCAATAGTTGTAAAGCTAATAGGTTACTAGAGTGGTTCTGCTACCAACAAAGCATACTACAAACGTAAGAACAAAGGGGTGTTTTCAGACATTCTTAAGAACCCTATTTCAATTCGGATTGAAACTACTCCTGTGTTCTTACACCAGATTGTCCACTTGTTATTGGAAGGTACAAGTGTTTTCGGAACAAGTTCAAGACTTTCTAACAAGCAAGATGAGCGATTACGATGATGTCAAGGATACCATCAAGGTCCCTGTACCCAAGTTCTCTGGTGAGAAGTCGATTTGGGAACAGTGGAGTGAACGCTTCAAGGCTAGAGCCGATTTCAAAGGTTACTGGTCTCTCCTTGTTG
This sequence comes from Nitzschia putrida, assembly GCA_016586335.1. Taxonomy (NCBI): domain Eukaryota; phylum Bacillariophyta; class Bacillariophyceae; order Bacillariales; family Bacillariaceae; genus Nitzschia; species Nitzschia putrida. The sequence continues at coordinate 2,535 of BLYE01000206.1, forward strand.
GAAGGGAGCAACTTGATCCTTACTCTGCTGACGACAAGATCGGAGCAGATAAAGGTGGATTGTTGGAAGACGATAGTGAGGCTGAGGACATGGAGATGGAAGGTGATTTGGAGCCTGGTACTGATGCTGTGGACGCTGGTACTGGAGGTGGCGGTGAAACTGGTGGTGATGTTGGAGGTGGTGAAGCTGGAGATGCGACTGGACAGGTGACTACGACTGTAACTACTGGTGGAACTGGTGGTGTTGCAGCGGTACCTGATCCTGTGGTGCCTGATCCTGCTTTGAGTTTATCTTCTGCGATGAAGATACTTGAGACCCAGGCTAGCAAGTCTAAGTTGACCAAGTATGACAAGAAGAAGCTCAAGAAGCAGATTCGTCTCAGGCGTCTCAACTTGGCTGGTTACTATGACTTGATTCAGGCTTGCAGTGGTTCTACCACTAAAGCTAGGATCGCCTTCAATCTTGTGAAGTCGACTAAGTCAAGCAAGTACCCAGATGGAAACATCACTGAGGCTTGGGCAAAGTTGTTGAGGAAGTACAAACCTCGTACTACTCCTACTCTTACCAAGTTGACGACCAGTTTCCATAGTGCCAAACTTGGAAGGAGGTCTGACCCTGACAACTTTATTGCCTATTTGGAGGAACTACGTAATCAGATGGATGAAATTGATCCTGAAGGCGCGATTACTGATAGGAGGTTCATGATCCAGATTTGAACTCTCTTACTCCTGAGTATGGCAACATTGTTGAAGCTTATGAACGTGATGAGACTAAGACCTTGGAAGAGTTGCGTGATGAACTCTCTGTGAAGTTTGAACGACTTGGATACAAGTCGGGAGGAGGTTATAATCGCACTCAGTGGAGCAATCGTATCAAAGATGAACATGCTTTGATGGCGAAAATGTTCACTGGAAATTGTTTCCATTGTGGTGAACCTGGTCATAAGGCTAGTGATTGCCCCAAGTCGAAGTTGGGCATTGCCAAGAAAGGAGGTGGCAAGTTTGACAAGTTTGGCAAGTTTGCCAAGTCAACAAAGCAAATCAAGTGCTACCGTTGTAACAAACTAGGCCACATGGCAAAGGATTGCCGTGTCAAGTTGGAATCAGCCAACTATGCAAGAGAGGAGGTTGCTCTTGTGTGCTGTGAGATCGGTGATGTTGGGAATGCATTCGAGGTTGCTGAGGTGCAAAAGGTTCCCTACAGCAAGATCTACACTGGAGATGATGAGGAATGCAACGAGAATGGTGGTAACGATGGTTACTACAGTGCTGGTAGCTATGAGGGCTACGAGGATGAATTCATTGGCAAATGGTGCTTCGAGCGTCATGGAACATTTCCTGGAGGGAATATGTTGGAAATTGTCAATGAGAAAGGTCAAATCGGATACGTTGAGTTGGGTGTGTATGAAAATTTGTATAAGGGAAAATATTTGAAAGAAAAGAAAGAAAAAGAACAAGGTGAAAAATGTGAGGCGTATGTGAAGGGAAAAGATTTCGAAGGCGACGCGCAAAGTGTGCACAGCTACTATGATGATGTACGTATTCAGCTGTTCATCGAGAAGTACTTGGTGGCGTATGATATCAACTCAGACACGAGTCACAGTCGGTTGATTGATTCGCACGATGCAACATTTGAAATGTGCACTGAGTGTGCGCTATTCGCGGAAGAGTGTCTACGTCATGAAGTGGCTACACGTGAATTACGTCAGCAACGTGATGTTGATGATTCGTGTGAGGTGGTGCGTGATCATGGAAAGTGTGAACCATCTGCTGCATGCAGTAATTTAGCGGTATGCAATGGTGAAAGTGATGACGAAAGTGATGTTGTTGTCTTAAGTGATGTTGAAGAGGTCGTGCATGTTGTGAGTGAGCAATCTGAAAAAGAAGATGATGATGCTCACAAAACAGTTTCGACAACAAACGCAAACGAGAACAAAGAACAACAACGAACAAGCATGGTGACTTTCATTAACGGTGGAATCAACTGTACTTTTCATAACCATCTTGGTCATGAGATTTCCATGGAGCGCTTTTGTACTCTTTTGACTGCAGTACCTGAAGTGTCTTGGTTGGACGAAGGTGTTGATGTGCCTATCGATCCTAACTCTACCGAACGCTCTATTCGTGAACGCGAATTGCTTCCTATCAGTTCCTTTCGACTTCGACATGGCTATGCGAAGATGGCTTATGGTCGAAATTTGGTCTATGCTATTGATGAGACGACGCAATTGTTCCGCAACTGGGAGGTTATTCCTTATGGAGGACTTCGTGACTTGCACACTTTGGTCCGTTTCTGCAAGGGCCATTGGAAGTGCACGTGGGAACAGTTTTTGAGCAGAATTGTCGATAGATGCTTGCATAGGAGAGAGGAATTGGAGAACTTGTTCGCTCGGAAGCATCGCGATGATTATCACTTCACTGGTGATAATTACGGTCTGATGAATCTGACGAAGACGATGACGACGATGTTTTTGATGCTTTTGGGGATGATGATGGATCGGATGATATGCCTGATGATTCTCCTGATGAAGGTGGCGATAATGGGGAGAATGAAGATGATGATGACGATATGGATGATGATGATCAAAACGGCGGTGGTGCTACTTATCAGTCGCTGTTCTACGAGACTGATTCATATGAGAATCCGGATGCTGTGGATTCTACATATGGCGACGATTCGGACTATGTGTATGAGGATACTGACGAGGATGCAAATGACGGTTGACGACAAACTCTATTGGTGATGACGTTGCAGCTGCAGTAGCGGCAACAGCTGGTGTGAATGAGTGTACAGCGAAACTTTGACGACTTCGCTTTGTTCACTAATCTTGATGAGGATATTCCGCGGGACTTATGGAATTGCGGATAGTGGAGCGTCAACACATATGGGCCCAGATAGTTCAAACTTAATTAATGTTGTTCATGAAACCGCTTACATTCGAATTGGAAACGGTAACAGATTGAAGTCAACATTGAAGGGGGACAAACAAGTTTTGTCCGGGATGACAAAGGGCACATTCGACGACTCACGATCAAGAACTACCGGCATGTACCTGAACTTGAAGATGCATTTGTTTTCCCTCACTTCGGCGATGAAACACGGATGGCAACTAAGTAATGAGCGTCGAGAACATCATACTCACGTATGAATCTGGTACTCAGTTACGATTCACGACTGATTTACCTACGCTTACTACCAATTTGAAGGGGTGCTATCTGTTTTCCAGTGGGCGAACTCAAGAAAAATCGTACGCAGCCAACCAGTATCGAATTGGCGTGATTCAGCTACAGTTATGCATCGAAATTCACAAGCCAAAAGTGAACGTCACAAGCCACCAACGAAAAATATCATGGAGTATCATCGCGAATTGGGACATCCGAGTCAAGCAACCACGGTTGGCAACTGCAAAATTTCATGGCTACAGGCTTTCTGGTACATGGGAAATTTGTGAAGCGTGCGCGCTTGCAAAAGCGCGGCAGAAAAATACACGTAAATGGACTACTGCAAAGGCTACGAAGCCAGGAGAACGACTATTTCTGGACATTTCCTATGTCAAAGGACGCAGTTTTGGTGGAAAGAAATACTGGCTATTGATTGTTGATGATGCTACTGGCTATTGTTGGTCTCAGTATCTCAACAACAAAGATGATCAAGTCGAAATTTTGGTTACCTTTGTGAAACAACTACGTGCTACTGGAGCTACAGTGAGATTTATCCGTTTGGATAACTCTGGTGAAAATGTTTCGTTCCAAGAGGCTGTTGAGCAGGAAGGTTTGGACATCACTTTTGAGTTTGTCACACCTAATACACCTCAACACAATGGCAAAGTGGAACGAAAATTCGCTACGTTGTATGCTAAAATTCGAGCTATGATGAATATGGCTGGTATTCCGACGTCTATGAGGATCCGACTTTGGGCTGAGGCAGCACAACGGGCTGTTCAGGATGAGAATAAGTTGGTCTATCCTTACTATGACGAAGCCAGCATATGAACTCATGCATGGTCGTGCTAATCCTGAAAATCAGGCAGAAATGAAACCTTTTGGTTCGATGGCAGTTGTCTATATTGGACGTGATACAAAAATTGCCAAGTACAAGAACAAAGGTCGGCAATGCCTCTATGTTGGGCATGCTAAGTTGCATTCAAATGATACTCACAGGTTCTCAATCTGAAGACGGGGAAGGCCATTCTCAGTCGTGATGTTACCTGGTTGGTGTTTGTTATGGTGTTTGGAGCAGCGTCGTGGTTTCAAGGATGTTCCTTTGGGTCGATACACTCCCTACTTCTGAGGTCGAACAGCCATGATGATTCTGAATTCTTGCAGGAACGCGAAGCTGCTACTGATCATTTTGAATATTTTGATTGTTGAGTTTGTCAACGAGGCTGGTCCCCATGCTGGGAACCAGCGTGGTTCTGATGAACCACAGGGTACTGAAGGACTATCGGAGGCTGTCCCCGTGTTATTGAGTGATGCATCCAGCGCTTCTGTGGCTGATGCTGTGCAAGACACCGCTCCAACCAGCCTCTGGATCCGACTATTCGCTTCTACGATTTCGTATACAGTGCCCAACACTGATGTGCTCAGGGAAGTTTCACTTGGCCAGGAAAGGGGTTGAGCCTATGGTGACCAAGCGAAAACGTCCTGAACACACCTTCCAAATCGGTGCATGCAAAAGGATCACCGTGAGGTACGTGGACTCCGCTTGAGTCCAGTACGTGGCGCTAAGGATACACCTGCGAAAGTATGGCCGAACACGCAGTGCGACTAGAAGTTGCGAGAAGAAAACTGAGGAAGTGGCAAGATTGAACACTCAGGCGATGTACGAGAGCAAAGTACAAGACCTGGAGGTGGTGAAACCCTGACCTATGGCGAAACTGATCAAGCTCTACCTAGAGTGGAGGAAATTGAAGAGGAGACTATTGTCTTTGAGCCCATGGAAGATGATCGACATGATAGGCTGACGGATGTGTACACAGAACGAGATGATTCCCAACTTGGAGAAGAAGAGGTAGACGTACCCAATGCTACTACAGGGATGACAGACGTGTCAAGGGATCTAGTGAAATGAGACTGATGAGAGCAAGGAAGCAGGTGGTGAATATGAGAGTGGAAATGATGATGATGGTTCGGCGAGTGAAAAGAGTGATCAAAACTCACGACATGAAAGTGAGGCCAAAGAGGGGTACAGGAGTGATCTCAGTTTATTTTGGGAGCCACAATGGCGGTGTGGCAAAGTATGAGTTGCATTCCTTGGTGAAGAATTGAGCACCAAGGGAAATGCAGATGCAGCCAAAGCTCAGGCGTTGGAAATTGCCAAGTGGAAAACCAAACGACCTGACTTGGTGCCAATGGAGATGCGTAAGCTGGTATTTGACGTTCCGGAACATTTGACAAAGCATGGAACCACACTTGTCCATTTCAGAGGAAGTGGTGGCGTGAGGGTATCATGAAAGAGTCAAGAAGATGGAGGAGCACAAAGTCTGGACGAAATTCAGGATGTCAGACATGCCTCAAAATCGAAGATGCGTCAAATGCAAATGGGTGCTGGAGATCAAGCGTACTGAGTGTTCCGAGCACGTTTAGTCGCTTGTGGGTACAGCCAAATCGCAGGGATTGATTAATGTTTTCATACAGTCCTGTGGTGAACGACGGAACGATTCGTACACTGATCATTGCTCAGATTGGTGTACAATTACTACGCCATTGGTGGATGTGGAGACAGCATCCTGAACGGAGTGCTGGATACCGAAATCTATATGGAGATACCCAAGGGTATGGAACATGAACCGGGTGAATGTTTGAAGCTTTTGAAGACAATTTATGGCTTGGTCCAGCTGCTAGAGCTTTCTACAAACGACTTTCTCAGGCTCTGATTGAGATTGGGTTCACCAAGAGCGATGCTGATCCTTGCTTATTCACAAGACGAATAAGAAAGGAAAGGTTCATGTGGCATTATGGGTTAGACGATTGGTTTCTTTTGTTGGTGATAAGCCAGCAGTGCTTGGATGCTGTTGAAGGACTAAAGAAGAACCTTCAAGGTGACTACTGAAGAACAACCGAGCGACTATCTTAAGTTGCGAATTGTGCACAGTCCGGATAAACGACAGTGCTGGATTGGCCAACCACATCTGGTCAAGAAGTTGGAGGAGGAAATTTGGTGATATGGTCAAGAATATGAAAAGCTATGCTACTCCAGGAACACCACATGTCGGTGTTTCTAGGGATGTGACGGAAGAACTGAGTGCAGACGACTTGACACTATATCGAAGTGGTGTTGGAATGTTGTTGTACTTGGTCAAGTACACCAGACCGGATATTGCTAATGCAGTGAGAGAGTTGACAAAGTTGCATGAGCAAGGCCTCACCACAAGCAATGAAGGAGCTAACACGGGTGATTCAAATACGTGGTTGGATACCAAGGACTATGGCTTGAAGATGAGTCCGAGGATGGAAGTGGCAACCCAAACCAGTGGAATCTAGTGGTCTATACAGATTCAGACTGGGCTGGTGATAAAGACATCGAAAGAGTGTGTCTGGATATGTGATCCTTCATCATGGGATGCCCAGTGGTCTGGAAGTCGAAACACAAAGCGTCGTGGCTTTGTCATCCAGTGAAGCGGAGCTTTATGCTTGTGCTGAAGCGACTAAAGAATTGATATTCTTGATGCAAGTATTGAAGACCATGGGGATTGAAGTGGAGCTTCCAGTGTTGTATTCCGTGGACAACATGGAGCAATCTATATGGCTGAAAACGAAATGGTGAATTCGAAAACTAAGCATATGGATCTGAGAGCGAAGTTTCTTTGTCAATACTCGGAGGATGGTATCATCAAGGTGAAGTTCATGAAGTCTGAGTTGAACAAGTCAGATATCCTAACGAAGAATACGGATCGAGCAACTCAGGAACGACATGACAGATACTATGTGGACAAGGAAACTACTGGGAAGGAAGAAGGAGTGGACCTTTCGCAACACATCAAAGGAAGAGAGACGGATGATGGCAACAGGACGTCTCAGCAAACTGTGGTGACTAGGAAGACCAATCCTAAGTCAAGGGAAGGGTGTCGGAGGTGACTAAGTATTGTCCTTAGCTACCACACATGCATTCGTATCGTTACGAATGGCATGTGGTCTCTATGATGAAACGAATGTGTTGCGACAAGGGAAATTGTGAGCAGAGTGGAATATGGAATCCAGAATCGTGCTGGATAGGAAACGTACAACGGAGTAATTGTGAGCAAGCGTGAAACCCAATGTGGTACCCAAGTGACCAAGTGGAGCTTGGTGTTCTTGGTGACACATAAGGACCGCATGGAGTGAATCGGAGCAGTCTTGATACTTGAGAGAAGTGGTGCTGGGCCTAGAGAACGTGATACGTTTATCTAAGGGTAGAGCATCATGCAATCTTGGTGAGACTTGGTGAGATCGATGGAACGAGACCAAGGCTTACATCGATGGTGGTGAGGGAAGCTCTGGGAACTTCACTCATCATAGAAACATCAGAAGGGAACGATTGGAGAAAGTTCTGGGAGAATTGGATCCAGAACTCAGATGTCAAGATTGGATCATTTCCGAATTGAGAAAACGAGTTGAAAGGCTCACAATCTGGAAAACCCAATAGTTGTAAAGCTAATAGGTTACTAGAGTGGTTCTGCTACCAACAAAGCATACTACAAACGTAAGAACAAAGGGGTGTTTTCAGACAAATGACATTCTCCATATCGTCATATAGACCGGATGGGAGAGTGAATAATTTCACCCAACCCAACCGGTCTTGACGAGCATCAGTTAACTTTGGCTTGTTCATAATAGCCTTTGCATTTTAACCAGCCATTTTTTCGCATCCTGCCCAGGGTAGCATGGGGTATACCCATACTGGCGGCCAGAACACGAATGGTTACAGGCTCTGTCCAATGCAAATGGGAAATTTTGGTCAACACGTCTGCCTTGCCATATTTAGGGGGATGACCATTTCCCGCATGACATTTCTTAACAGCATCCATTGAAACGCCTAAGTACTCACCAGTTTCGTGGTGTCTCTTCACCGCCTGTCCCCATAGATAAGAGATGGTCCTGTGCAAGACATCATATTTTTCGACAAGCTCTTTCTGTGCACCTCTTGGAAGCACTCCATTTGTACACTTCTCAGCAAGTGTAGTAATGATTACTGGACGTTCTACATCGCTCCTTGGCTTGCGAGGATTTCTGGAAGCTGCAGAACGTGGTGCCATCTTGAGTCTAAGTGGTCCTAGCTCTACCTCAAAAATTTTTTTTGGGAATTTGTGAGGCAAACCCCTCAATGAACCCTGTACTTCAGAGACGTTTTTTTGTTCATTGCTAAAAAAGTTGTGAAGTAATTGCCAATTTATATTAAAGTTATATATACTATTATTCCTCTCGATAAGAGCTTTTCGGCAATATGTTGGGTCACTGCTTCACTCGCGATACGTTTGGGTCAAAACTGTGAAAAACGAGTTTGTCGAATTTGTTATGGTGGGACAGAGGTTAGTACTTTCTTTGTCTCATCCATTGCAGGGTACGGCATACTACTTAGGGCCTATGTGGACCACATAGTGGACCTACTAGGCAGCAAAGTCAACAAAGTCAACACACACAGAATTCCATACCCATTTCGGGGATGTGTGTTGGGCCCCTCAATTTGGGGTCCCTGGGGTGGTGGACTTCATGCTGCCTGGTGGGCAATTTTTCAACCAAAATTTAGTTTTTTAACTTTTGGAATATTTTAATATTTATGTTTTTGTTATTGGTATTGGCCTGGCCATCTGTACCGCAGTTTGCTGGATCACCGGTGTGTGCACGTCTGCAGCCAAACCACTGCTACATCGGCCCTCCGACGCAACAACATACTTTCTTGAGCTGAGCTTTATCACCATAGACAACAACTTTTTACATACACAAATATGGGTTACACAGTTGGAATCATCGGCGCCTCTGGTGCTGTAGGACAAGAACTTCTCAAGGTACTGGAGCAACGCACCACCGACGGCAGCTTCCCTGCTGTTGACAAGCTCCGGTTGTTTGGAAGTAGCCGCAGTGCTGGACGCACTGTGCCCTCCAAAGTCTTTGGAAGTAGCGATAGTGACGGAAACTTGACAGTTGAGTTGTTTTCTGTCCCAAGCGCTCGGGAATGTGATATTATCTTTCTCGCCGTCAGTGGATCTTTCGCCTTGGAGCACGCCAAGAATATCTGTGAAGGAGACGGCCCTGTGGTAATTGACAATTCGGTGAGTTACAATATAGCGTCGGTACTACATTTGGAGTTATGGCCGAGGTTAAGGTTGGTTGTTTCCGTTGATGTCAAGTTTCTACCAGTTTTTGTGGCGAAACTGTCGCTTCATTGGGTTTTGGATTTTTGCTTCCGTCGGATCAACTCTATCAAGCTGATGCCAAAAGAGTGAATGGAAAATCTAACAGCTGCGTTGTGTTCTTGTATTTGCTATTGTCTTCTTGCATTTTTTAGTCGGCATTCCGTTACGATGCGGATATTCCACTTGTTATTCCCGAAATCAACGCTGATGCCTCCAAGGGAGCCAAATTGATTGCAAACCCCAACTGTACCACTGCCATTGGAGCCATGGCCGTTGCACCCATTGTCAAGGAGTTCGGCATTAAAAAGCTGCTCATGAGTACATACCAAGCAGCTTCAGGTGCTGGTCAACCTGGTATGGATGAATTGTTGAAGGGGACCAAGGATCACTTCGAAGCTTTGGAATCGGGCAACGGCGCCTCGTATACTCCGAAGAATGAAGTGTTTGCCCATCCTCTTCCTTTCAATGTTATCCCTCATATTGACAAGTTCCAAGAAAATGGCTACACCAAGGAGGAGATGAAGGTCACATGGGAGACTCGAAAGATTTGTGGATTGTCGGATGATGTTGCCATTAGTTGCAGTGCCGTGCGTATCCCTACTCTCCGTGCCCATTCGGAAGTTATTGTTATGGAGACTGTCTCCAAGGTGGATGTCGCCAAGGCCAAAGCTCTAGTAGATGCGGCACCTGGTGTCCAATTGGTAGACGATCCCGAATCCAACCTTTACCCCATGCCCCTCTCTGCCACTGGAAAATACGATGTCGAAGCGGGTCGATTTCGACAATCTCTTGCATTTGGCGAGTACGGTTTGGAGTTCTTTGTCAGTGGTGACCAACTGCTTCGTGGTGCTGCTTTGAATGCGGTCCTCATCGCGGAGGCTCTTCACGCCAATGGCACAATCTCGTAGACATCTTTGATTGGTTGGCATCAATAATATTGATAAAGTAGTACTACAAGCAACATTTGTTGTACAGCGTTGCAAATGCATCTTCCAATTTGGCAGCCTTTGGAAGCTCTTCAAGTCGCTCGCCTTTTCTGCAATCAACTTCTTGGTTTCCTAGGTATTTTATTGTTCATGAGCACCATCCCTAACTGATCCACTCTGTGCAGATCCGACATCGCCTTGTCCATCCATTGACTGAGGTTTGGCGGCTGGGGATATCCTTCCAAATTCGGATGTTTCCCGGTAGAGCACCACCAGCCAGCGAGGTGCATGAATCATACAGCATTCCCCGGAAAACCTCATTGTTAATACTAATACTAGCTAAAGTTTCTGCCTTGTTCCTAATTGTTAATACTAGTACAGTAGTACTAGCTAAAGTTTCAGCCCTGTGGATTACAAGACTCTTCAAAGGGAGTGCAAGAATCTCCACTTCTAGGACAGCTAGCCGGTTTCGCTCTTGTAGTAAACATCTTTCCTTTACAGCCTTTGCAGCAGACTTGTCTTCATCGTTGTTGATGCTGGTCTTGTCCTCGGCTCCTCCTTTGTTTGTGTCTTCCCCCCATCATTGCCGCTTTCTTTGACCATGTCGCACCATATCTTAACCCTTCACGACCACCGGGGGGTGCTGCAACTGTGCTTCATCCCGGGCTTTCACTTTTTGCCTCTTCCTGAAGTTCTTAGCCAAAGTGTGGTACCTGTTGTTAGCTCGTTGGTCAGTCTGATGGTGTCTTTCTCCGAACTCTTCATCGATTTCCCCGAAACCCTGGAGATAAATCTTTTGTTCAAGGCAATGGTCCTCTAAAACATGGCTCTTTGGGGTTGTATTGACATTCCCAAGTATCGCTCAATGCTCACGAATTTCTGGATTTACTGCTTAGTCAATGCTTCCCCTTCAGGGGTGAGACGAAAGCGGCCAATCCTCCCCAAGCAAGACATCAACTCATCCAATGCGGGTAGGTAGTGTTTCATTCCTTCACAAGCTATGTGAATGACATTGTTGTCTGTGATTACTCTTGGATGGGGAAGTGCAACAATTTTGCAGTAAATCTCATCGAGTATCAAGGAAGCATTCTCCATCAATGCCCTGCATGCACTACCCCCCAACATTGTACCACGATCTTTTCCATGACTTTTGAAAACTTCTAGGACGGGTTGCCCAAGCTCCTTCTTTGCAGTTTCCAGGTCTTTCTTAGCTTGGTCAACAGCAACATCAAGGTTGTCCCTATCCCCCAGAAGCAGTCTAAGCTCAATTTTTGCAATTTCGTAACGCTCTCCTGTGCCTTTTCCCCTGACACTCCAATACAAAATAAGATTTGCCGACACTCTCATGGCTCCCTGTCCATAGTCAATGTTGATTATAATGTCAATCCACTTGTGGTCTCTGCTGGATGAAAACTGTTGCAAGGATGAGAGGAGCCACAACTGGATGCACTTGAGCAGACTCTGGTACAACCAATTCACATTTTTGTTTTGATGTTTGTACACTGTTGGGATTGGGGACATTTGGCCTGTCACTCAAGCCTGTGTCCTCAAGCCTTGGCTCTCAAGGTACGCGCTCCGACCGAGATCTCCTGCTCTCATGACGTAAGCATCCTCCTGACATCACAATGTCCTACACCCTTACGCTTCTGTTTTTAGTTTTAGTATACTCTCTCTATTCTTACCCCTTTTGGGTTGGTCTTTTGATCTTGAAGTGGTCTTTCCCGACCTGTCAAGACCACCAGGCTTACATTATCTAATCTTGGACTCTCTAGTATCCAGAACTCCTGGATGCTGGATGAGAGCCGTCAACTACATGTTTTTAGGATAATCTCATAAAGTTCAATTTCAAACACTTTTCAACAGTTTCCCATTGCATCATTGGGGGTGGTCAACCTTGATTTTTTCACGTTGGGCCTTCCGCTATCGTGATAGCGGCATAGAATAATTTAAACCAATAAAATAGATACGCATTTATCCGCATGCCGACCTCCTTGAGGGGAGGAAATAGGTGCGTCGTGCCCCTGAAACCCCAAAGTCCTTACTTCCGTTAGACGGTAATTTAACATTAGCCAACGAGACAGCCGACGGTGACTCCTTCACAAGATACAGCAACTTTGATGTCACAAGGCCCAAAACAACGATACGCAACCAAGACCACACCGACCCTTTCCACTGTGACTTTTCAACAACAAACGACACATTCAACAACGAACGACCCTTTCAAATGGGTCGGGCGACCCTTTGCTAATACTAGCTAGAAGTAATTCTCGTAGTGTAGACCACATTTTTCAAGCAAACCCTTCTTTTGTTTTTCGTCCAACAACTCTACTACTACTACTACCGACGAATCGTCAGATCACCATGCCAAGGAAAACTACAACCTCCCGTCGTGGTCCCTGGCAACCACCACCTTTGACTACAATTGCTCCTCGTCCAAACTCCCCTCCTCCTCCACCACCACCACAACTCCAACAGCAGGAACATCGTCGTGATGATCCACCACCACCACCGCCACCAGCTGTTGCTGCTCTGCCTCACCCTGCTTGTTGTCGACAACATTGTTGCATGAAGGGTCGGAACGAAGAGAATGTACAACCTCTTCCCTGTTACGTTTTGGGTTGTAACAACCAGATCCACCGTCACTGTTACCAGCATCTTGTATTGAATATGGGTGACCCTCGCACGCAGTCCAAAGTCGCAAGGGACCACTTTGACCCAGAGGATACTGACTACAATCACGTGGTTTGTTCTCGTAAATGTCATGATATAGCCGTGACTATCAAGAATCAGTGCGACAAGGGTAGTCGAAAGAAATGGTGCGCGGCCAGGATGGTGAGAATGGACCCGAAGACCCAATCCACTCACACAGCCTTCTTTTGCAGTGGATCCTATTTCCCGGAAACTTCGAAAGGTTCAAAGGTTGTCCTGAAAATGGGGGGGTACGAAAATCTGTTGTATGTTCCGAGGCTGCGGAATATATAAAGAAACATGGTCCTAATATTAAGGAGAAACGGTCTGCTAGTGACTGTGCGAAAAAGTTGAACTCTTGGATGCAACAGTGGCACGTTGCTGCAGGTGGGCGTGAGAAAACAGGCAATGGGGTTGGTGCCGAAGGCATTAACACACAAGAAGATCATGACAAAGCAACACTCAAACAATGCAAAGTGTTTTTCGACATCCAAGAGCTGATGGAAACCCGGCACAGTGGCATACGTGAGCCCTTTAGCACCTCGAGGTCCTTTCGCTTGTCTAGTGAGAGTTGCGTTGAGTAGTGTAGATAATCATGGTGCAACAACGCAAGTTCCAGAACCTCACTTAAACCTTCAATTGTCCCCAGAATGGCCGATGTGTTACCTGAACCTTTGATTTTCGGTTTTGATTTCTGATGTTTTTTGATGTTGTGCAATAAATCTCTCGATGAGGGTCCGTCCATCAGTGAATACGCCTTGATGATCGTCCCCTTTCTTTTGTGGATGCATACATCTGCATCTTGCTGGCCTTTTGAGATTTTACGGCGCTTTCTTTGTTGGACTTCTGTTGTTGTGGATAACAGGGGGTTTGGGGGCATAAGTTGTTCCAACAACTTACTAAGTGAGGTCTCTTGGAATGGTGGTGTGGGGTATTCCAGATCGCTGCCTTCTGCTTCTGCTGGGATATAGGCAAACAAACACAGGTCATCATCTTCTGTGGTACACCACCATTTGCATTCTGTTGGAGAGGTCAAGACTCTAAGTTCTTGAGACGAGTACAGATATTCACTTCCTTTATGCCGACACTCCCATTTTCTGATCTTTTTCATTGAGCCCTCTACAACTTAGAGATTCAATGGAAATTCAAGAATCCAGCAGAGGCTTTCCCCATTTCCAACAAGGAGAAGAACAGTAACTAGAAGAGCAGCAGCAACATGAAGGAGACAACCACCAGAGAGAGGATGCTACCAACAGAATGGGGAGGAACTGGAGGATGAGTGATTTTCGGGGGAGAAGGGTGCCACTTGGGCCTCTTCTTTCACAGTGAAATGCTCCTCTTCAACAAGAGGAGGACTGTGGTGCCTGTTGTTGTGTGTTCAGGACAGCAGGAACTGCAGAGAAATATGGGGCATGTGTTGCAGGTGCTACCCAGGTCATTCCAGAAACCTGACCTAGGGTTCGCCATGAGGTACACCTGGTCAAAGGGGAGCCAGGGGTCAGCCTTTTTCATTCTTGGAGGAATATGCCTTAGCAACACAATCCGTAGCTTACAGTTTGTGGGAGGACAACCAAGGAGAAACATCAGCAGAAACAATTCATCCTTCTAGCAGCCTGGTTGATAAACGTAGTAATAAGATGACTGTTTTGATCACTACTGTATCACCTAGCTTATATTCCTTTGACTCTACAACTCGAATGCTCCTACTGGTAAAGCCTAGAGGTTATCACTATCATCAAAGGAAAAACAAAGCTTGTGAGCTTCTCAAGAGATTGGCAGAGTTGCCTTCTGGAACACTTGGCCTGGAACATTTGACCGCTAGATGTCACAAGTGGGTGACCCAATTGAGTGCATGATTCCTATAGTCATGGGTACCAACCAATCCTGACTGGATTTTGTCACTCCCCGTGATCCGATCATTGGGTCACCATCGAATGTAGAAGTCACGGCACACTGTTCACTTGCACAAAGACCGACGAACTGGTGTTTCCACACCAAATCAAGCATGAGTGCAACGAGGTCAGAACTTCTTGTAGAGAATGCTCCCCGTAATCCAGTATCAGAGGAACACTGAGTATCAACACAGTAGCAACATACTATAGAATTGCCTGTTAGGGATGTTGCATTAGTATGCCAAGCCTTGAAGGGAATGTCGACAGAGGTAACATAACAATCAATCAACACTTTAACACAACAAAGTTCAGTAGACACATCAACCCTGAAGAGTTTCTTGTTGTGGTTGTCACTGTTGGTAATAAGTGGTGGTTCAAGTGAGGCTGAGCTGTCCAAAGTTTTCGAGCAACGAAACGTTGGATACAAGAATCCGTCAACAACCTGACAATGGAATGAACATCAACATGTTCCGATGGCATTGTTTCCACAGAATGACGACTGTTATCTTTCTCAAGCAACTGGGTTGTAACCATGAACGTGGGATCAACAACAGAACAGGACTCCTCCTCGTGAGATCAAAAGGTTCACTTTCCTGATTTGTCCATTCCTTTGTTCCAGATTGCGATCATTCCCATTACCAATGGGAAAGACAATATTGAAAACATCCATCAAATCGTACTTGATAAAGATTCCGGTAGTGGTCTTCAAGAGAACTTGGAGTCCATAGGTCTCAGACAGGTCACCAATAGACTTCAGCGAAGTAGACATCAACTTGTAGCGATCATGTTGATTCTTCGTAATTTGCTCAAAGAGCGTGGTTCTCTTGTCTATGTCAGCAGGACGACTTTTCTTAGAGATAACCACCGATGAGTTCCCTACTCGCGCAGATGGAGTTGCAACAATAGGTAAATCCAATTCTTCGATGTTCTTGTTGCGAGCAGGAGGATCGTTAGCAACTGGATTGGGATCCACTGGATCAACTGGAGGAGGAGGATCATTCCCGCGTGGAATCACAGGGACTGATACTTGGAGAGGAATATCGTCCATGGTATCAGCAGAGGAGGAGATGGTGCTTTGATCTGATTCATTCACAATGGAGGCTTCGATTGTAGAGGAGGAAACAGTAGAGGAACCTGCTTCAGAGACGCCAGCATCACTGCTGGCAATTTCCAAGAGAAGACAAGGGGTAAGTGAAGCTGTCACTGCCATAATCAACAAGCATATCAATGGGGGTGGTTCATCGCGTTGGCCAAAGGTTCACCGAGTATCAGACGTTGAAGCCACGAAATGGGGTCAAAATTGTCAATAAAGCTGCTGAATGAAGCTCTTGCTCCTGTTGAACAAACAAAAGGTGAGAAAAAACGTTTTTTCCATTGGCTTTGGAAGCCTTTTTGCAGCCATCACTTCAGAGAGTGAAGGTGAATGAATTCATTATGCACTATGCTGAAAATGGGTAGCTGTAAAGATGTAGAGAAAAGTATTTGGGGTGTGTAGAATGAAAAACTATGTACTTGCTATGGTATTTTGGATGACCCATATCTTGGGAAGTGCCCAAGATATTCGTGCACTTTCACTTCGGATATCTTCAGACGTAGTCGTAGAAGTATCGGACTCCTCTACTGTCATGAGACGGTATACTGCACAAGGTAAATGGTCGCAGAAAGGCTCAGCTTGTCGCTTCAGGAAATTGGACTGCTCCGACGAAAAAAGATGGCATCATTGGAATGGAAACCATCCGCTTGGGTTTCATTCTAGCTGCTCTCAATGGTTTGAGTGTTGTGGCAGCTGATATGAATGCTTTCCTTTATGGCAGGACCAAAGAGAAAGCATACATCATCGCAGGTCCTGAGTTTGGAGCTGACGCAGGAAAGATGATGGTCATTGAGAAAGGCATATACGGTCTACTGCTGCCTTCATCCGCGAAGTCAGCTATAGCCAAAGCCACCGGACTGAAATCTGACTCTAAACCAAGAGGAGAGTCGGGAGGGTACTGCATCAGCAGCAAGCCCATGATTCACTCAGCCCACCCCCCTGGAACTCTATGGAACATGCTGGGTTCTTGGAGGAGGTGATCCAGGCTCAGAACAGTGTTGGGGATGAGGAGGAGGATGTCGACAAGAAGGGGCAAGCAACAATCCCACCCACTACACCCACTACATTGGAGACAACCAAGAAAAAGATTCAGAGGAGAAGTTCTAGTAGCAGATTCCTTCTTTCGCAAGCATTCTGAGCAACTTTTGAGGGATGGGTCATATCTTCAGGAGGTGGAGCCAACTGACAGGCTTCCCAGTGGCCATTCCAACCTGAGCTTTCGAACAAATGGGAGGTCGTTGAACAGGGAGACAAGTTCTCTGCCAAGACAGCGGGAGTGGTAGTGACCAAAGCTGGTTCCTTTCGACGGTTCTTGGGGCAAAGAGAAAAAATCCAGACATACTGCAAGGTGGGAGGGAGACCAGGCGAGGATGATGATCACTTCATCCTACTTGTTGCCTGGTGCAACAAAGCAATGAAGTCTCACCAAAATGTCCCTCAAGGAGCGGTACTGCAACCACGACAATCACCTTGGATGACAATTTCCTTCAGCGCCTTAGGAAAAATCACCCAAACCAGGTCAAGAAGGGGGGTGCGAGTTATTTTGACTCCGAGGGTGAAGGATATGCCTTCGGGCTTACTGAAAACAGTTTCGTTTCAAAATCACTGTCATTTCCTTCAATATAAAATTGGCGGCATGCAGTTGCAAAGCCAGCTCAGCATCATGAACAACACCATGTACAATTCCATTGGAATTTCCTGACAATTCCTTCACTCCCATGGCATTGACACGGATCGGCAGGATCTTCCTTTTTCTGATCGTCCTTCAGACTTGGATAAACGTACTACTCTCTTCGAGCAGATCACCAAGACTCAACATTACAAGTATAAGTTGTCGTCAACCTCTCTAAAATCTATTGACGATCTCTTGGAAACCTATGGTCTACAAGTGTTGTTGAAAAACACTGCTTCTATCTTCCAGAAGTATGATATGATCGAGGATGTCTTCACTGTTGTTTTCCCGGTAAATGCAGCTGATGGTTCTTTATCTCAGGAATTGGAGCAATGAAATGGAAACATTCGGAAAATTGATCTACTCAACAATTATCAATCTATGACTCCTGCTGAAGTCACAACCACTACGATTTGGTAGGTGACCTGGACGGATCACGCACGTACTCCTTGGATTGCCGGGAACCTTTCCTTGTCCTACGACTTCTACAGGAATCATGTTGATGATATGTTAGGGTTCTTGGAAGAAAATGACAGAGCAACACAATCAGTCAGCATACAGTTCGTGGAAAAAAAACAAGGAGAAATAATCAAGAACCACAGAAACAATTCATCCTTCTTGCAGCCTGTTGTAACAAGCACCAAGGCAAGCAAAACCGGCCACCTGAGGCCAGCCGCAGGTACCTCTACTCAGAGGACCTGATCAGGAGGGTGAAGGTCATGAAGCCTGACCAATCATTGGCCAAAGGAGGGTCAGTACACCATGGCTCAACAGGCTATGTGAATTCTTTTGGTTTACACACATCCTTCCAAGACACCAGAATGTCACCTGACAGTGTTAGTTTGGAGACCTACGTGCCAAAGAGGATGAGACAATGATGGTTGAACAAATTGGGTCTAGCATGCTGGTGTCAATGCATCAGATCAACAGTCATTTCGGTAACTTGGATATGGTAGGCCGGGGCTCTCAGTTGGTGACAGAGGCACTGAACACCCTGAGTAAGATCAATCCCTCAATCAAGAACACAATCACGATGACACCTTCAGCCAGAAAGGTTCTTGTCCATCCACATGTGCATCAATGCACAAACCAGGATTCCACACAGTGAGAACGATTGTTCTTACACTCTGTCCCTAACCAGAACCCTTCCTCCACATTCCCAACGTTCAACTTCATCCTGGAGGGGGACAAAGTTGAACCATTGAAGGTTCCAATGAAGGTGGGTGCTTCCATCTTCTACAGTGGCCACCTGCTCATCCATCACCAACAGTTAGATGGCGTAGGTTCTATCAGTGGCCGAAACTCAATTCAATAGGAGGAAGAGGTTGTCTTGATCCTCACAGCATGCACCAACAGGAGGCTCCTGCACAACCTCTGAAGAATCATTCTAAGACAGTTGGCTTGTTAGAAAACTAGCTAATCATTCTTAAACCATACTCACAATAGCATTCCTAAGATTCCTACTAATATGAATCAGGCCTGTTGTTCAAATGCAAAGACTCCCTGTTGCATGGGTGACAAAGGAATTTTAGTAAGGATGGGGATACCACCTTGGCATTCCTTTTTCCATTCATCACAAATCAATGATGATGCTACAGGCCCCTTGTTCCTTGATGGTTCCTAGCCACACCCATGAACGAGAGCACTGGGTTCATTGTGTACATCTAGATAGAACAAGACACAATTTGCAGGGAGGTAGCAAGACCCACCATCTTCATGAAGGAAGTTGACCAGAACCCAGTCATGCCAAGGGCCAACACATGGATATTTTGGTGCAGCCCTAACAAGGTAGTTCCCATGTTTGTCCATGATCTCAGTCCAAAGAAGGTTGATTACTGACAGTTCCATGTTGGTTTCAGCAGTGCACTCACACGTGATTCGGTATCTCTCACAACCTTCAGTATCTGGTGTTGGATATC
Organism: Nitzschia putrida; assembly: GCA_016586335.1. NCBI lineage: Eukaryota > Bacillariophyta > Bacillariophyceae > Bacillariales > Bacillariaceae > Nitzschia > Nitzschia putrida. The sequence continues at coordinate 22,056 of BLYE01000206.1, forward strand.
TGAAGTCTTTGCATCACATCTAGTGTCCTTCTTAATCTTCCCAGTATGCAGATTTGCTACTGCGACCAGACTGTTGCTGCAATCAACTTTGTACTAGCAATAACTGATCCTTTGTCCTGAGACAGTTCTCCACCAGCACAAGACCCATCATCATGGTCTTCACTATCTTTGTTCTTGTTGATGGTCTTGCAAATGAATTCATTTCAGAAGTTACACTCTTCATTGTATTGTATGGAAGATTCTTCTTCACTAGATACTAGATAAAATGTCCAGTGCCTTCGACACCAATGGGTACTAATCAGATACTCTCCTGGAGGCTGTTTGTAAGTTGAAAACACGAATACTGTTATTCCTCTGAGCAGTCTTTGAGACTTTCTTTGTCCACTTTTGGAGACCACATTCACAAGTACCGAAGTACCGGCTTTGCATTGTGAGGGGTCACATACAAAGGAATTGCCACAAAAGTTTGGAAATAAGAATGGAATTTGCAAGTGGCTGTGTCCGTAGTGTTGTCACCTTGGTGTATTGGTCTGTCCACCAAAGTCAAAAAACACTCTATTCCCTTTTGAATGGTTGTCAGATCTTTATGACATTCAACATCCATTGTGTCACTGTGATGAAGATATGCATGACACAAGAGACACAATTCCACATCAGTCAAAATGGATGAGGATGTTGCCTTACAGGATTCTTCTTGTGTCATTTTTCTCAGCCACGCTTGGCAATGAAGTATGTATTGTGCCCCCATCAATGCGAAGTGGTCGTCTTTAAAGATTCTCAAACAGGAATGGCCTGCCTGTCATTTTTGTGTATGGAATTGTTTTTTGGGGACATTGTTGGTCAGCATTTGCTAGTAGTATTTTTTCTGTTGGCCAGAGAATTTTCATTTCTGTCATTGCATGTTGTCCTCTTTCCAGACGAAGGACAACCATGTGCACCAGATAACAGTGTGTCCCTAGTACTATCATCATTAAACTTCTTGATCATTTCAAAGTGTGTCAGTTGTTGCTTGAGAGTATTGAAGGCATTGCCATCAAACCAATGTCATTGTTGTCTCCTCTGTGGTAACTGCAACTGTACATACCCAGTATTGGATTGAGGTATACATTGACATTGTCATCAAAATGGCATCCATGGACTCTGTCCCATTGTGGCCTAGCCACTGCACAAAGAAATATGACTTTGATGCAATCGTTGGTATCAGCTGCTCTGTAGGTAGGCTCCTCACATGGAATATTGCTGAGTGCTTGTTTTTCAGCTCCTGTCAACCAGACATAATGTTGGTTGTGGTCCATGTAGAACCACTTTTCATCCACATGGATTACCTTGTGCATTGCTTTGGTGGTGAGTGGTAGTCTATGTCTGACTCAAGCCATTGATATCAACTTTGATGAAGAAAGCACAGAAAAAAGACTTGACTGAGGCATCTCCAAGAGCTCGTCCACAATTTGCCTCAGACTACAGTGCTGCTGATTGTGTTCCAGCTGTTCAAATAATTCGCTGCACAGTCCAGCTCGAGATGTCAAATTTCTTCATGGCCATCTCCTCTGCTACCTGTGCTCCTACAACATTCTAGAAAAGTGCAAGCTATTGAGGCTCTGCTGATATGGTTAAGCTCAATGAGTGGTTTCCCACCCTCTCGTTGTGGTTGGACACCTCATCTTGGAATTGGTGATTTTTTGAGTGCACAAAGCCAAGTAGGGCAAGACTTTTTCAATCTTGTTGTGGGCGGAAGCGTGCAACAGCAAATGTGTTGTCAGGATTACTTTTTCAATCATTTAATGTATACATAGAAAGATTCGTCTAATTGAGAGCGTTGTTTTGGTATACATGTCTCTCTAGTACCATATTGTGTCACACAAATTTCACGACACATACATACATGATGTTCCTGTCATAAATCGTGCAGATTATTCGTCGTACATACGAGTGCTAGGTAATAGGTACGAATACTAGATATTATACGTATATTACAGCAACCATGCCAACCAAAAAATGGCGCGAAATACTTCTTGGCGGCACAATCCGTGGCATTGCCCGACCGACAAAACTACACACTACACACCACACGGCAAACACACTTTTGGTGTTGTTGTATTTTGATACGTCTGCCATCTGCCATCATGACAGAAGTACAAAAGACTTGGGACAATGACATGAAAGATCAAGTAGTAAGCTGGATTGAGAACGAGGATCGGTGTGTGACAACGCAAGGAATTTGTCAAGAGTTGGGGATCTCTCGGAATCAAGCGTCGCAGCTGTTGCAAGAAATCTTGAACGCCAAGCAAGATTGCAAAGTTTATTCTGTTTCGCAACAAGTCAACAATGACAATGCTTCTGTCCAAGAAACCGGTAGGTGAAAAAAGACAGGTGGCTATGGAATATCCCTTGCCTCTGTGTCTGTCTCACACAATTGCATTTTCCATTCTTTCAGTGTTTCAATTGGGATCGTCCACGTTGGAACAAGTCCAAAGCGGTGATTCCACTACCGTCTTTGCATTGGCAGGCACAGGAACTGCAGAGTTGGTCTCAACGGCTCATGAACGTGACATGGTCCAATGGCGTGATGCTCTGGCAAACTCGGATAATATGGTGACCGAATGCCCTTCCTTTATTCTTCCTGCCGATGACATTCTTCCCTTGCAGCACAAGAAACTCGAGCGATCCTTGGCTCCACCCACCAAGACGGCATCGAGCACTACTACTTCTTCCAGCTCCGCTATTCGCAAGACCCCATTTTCTGGGGCTACCAAGGTTCAAAAGACAACCGCCGCTTCGTTTTTTGGCAAGTCCAAGTCTACTTCATCGACTAGTACTGCCGCTTCCGCCGCCACCTCTAAGTCGAGCACTTCTTTGCCCAAACCCGTCAAGGAAGAATCGAAACAACCAACAACAGCAAAACCACCTCAACCTGTTCAAGCCAAGGAAAATACGGTCCAGTCGATCAACAAACCTCGCGCTTCTTCCTCCAAAACGGCCAAGGTTGGTTCGGTCGATGATTTTGTAGGGGATGTCGAAGATTCCGATGATGAAGGACCTGTCCTATCCTCCAAAGCACGTCGAAAAGCCGCGGTTGAAAAAGCCAAACGAGATGTCGCTCGTGATGAATCTATCAATGAACCCAATCCAGCAGAGGATGATGATGACGACAACGAGCCTGTCGTGCGGGGTGCCATGGATGCTTTTGCTGTCCACAAACCTGCCCCTGCACCCGCCGCCGCCGCTCCTTCTTCGGGTCCACGAACACAAAAGCGTCGCAAGTTGGTCGATAAGGTAGTTCGTGTCGATGGGTACCTCAAAACTGTGACGGAATATGTATGGGAAGAAGTTCCCATTGAAGAGGAGGTGGACAAACCCAAGACAAGTCTTGGCAAGTCTACTAGTAGTAGCAGTGCCATGACATCGAACAACAAACCCCAGGCCAAAAAGCCCAATCCACAAGCCATGAAGCAAAAGAGTTTGATGGGGTTCTTTGCCAAGAAATAAATACTACTATTCTACTACTAATACGGTTTGGGTTTTACTACTCGTACTCGTACTCGTACTCGCACCGCATTTCGATAATGGTTTTGGATACAACATAATCATTTGGTTTTTCGTTGGTTGTTGTAATCCGTTTTGTGTTGCCCCTCGTTGCTCGCTAATTAATCAATGCCACGGAAACTACTCTCCTTTACCATGGGGAACTCGGAATCATCCTCCCCTTCCTTCCACGAATCCCGGAAGTGTGGGTCGGGCTCAAATTCATCGTCGCGGCCCTGCTTGTAAGCATTGCGCGGTTCTTCGTAGTCGGTCTCGTAAGGTTCACCCTCTTCGTAGGGGTCAGCATAGCCTTCGTCACCCTCGCCATCGAGGTATCCTTCAGGTTCTTGACCGTCATCATAGTATTCATCATCGTCGTAATATTGATCGTCATCATCATAATACTCATCGTCTTCATAGTCATCGTAGTATTCTCCATCGTTTTGGAACTCGCCCTCTTCATCATCGTACTCATCAGGGAAATCCTGGGGAGCATATGGATCGTTGTCGTTGTAGAGAGGTTGCTTTCGGCTGCGTCCACGGCCACGAGGAGGCAAGGCTTCGGGGAACGACTTGATCATGTTGGCTGCCCACACCCAAAGCATGGCAGCGGTAATGTTCATTCCGGTTCCCGAAGACCAGGTGCACTCGTAGTTGTCACACATGCTGCTTCCCCAACTGAGGAAAGTGAGGGCTTGTGCAACAAAGCAAAACATACAAGTCCAGAAAAGCCCATCAAATGTAGGCATTTGATAAGCCACACAGCAAGTGCATGCCATGATGCCCATTACAATTCCTCCAATCCCGCAAGCCAAAAGACTCATCGACTTGCCCAATCTCCACATGGAGTCAAAATACAAATCCTTCTCGTCCGGATCATAAAACACACAAGTTCCATAGTAATTGGGGGTTTCTTGGACACCCACTTGACGCGAAAGGTACCCAAATCCAATTCGAGGTTGCTCCGTTTCTCCTTCTTCGGGGATTTCCCGAACGTACATGTAGAAACAACTTGTCACTGCAACCACAGATGTGACAAAGGCAGAGACTGTGAAACATTGCGCCAAGACGGTGAAGCACCGACCATGGGGACAAGAGCTGCGCGGACAAGGCAACGAGAGCGAAAATGTGGTGTTAGACGTTGTTGGATCTTGGAAATGACTCGATCGTGTGACAGTGGGACAAGAAGGGGAGAAAAACAAACACTCACCAAGGTCCATAGACATCATAGATACACATATTCTTTTCCTTGTGTTGGATACTACAACAACAAGAGTATCACAACGAGTTTAAGTTGCTCCTTGGTGCGTTCGGAACAAACGATCAAGACCACTTGGCAGATGTGGTGCTTTGCAAGAAGCAAACAACGAAAGAGTCTCGAGCTGCTGCCACCTACTACCAACCGGCTCTTCTAATCCCAGAGCGGGTTCGACATTAAATAAATATGGGTCACCAAGACAGTCGAAGGGTCATGCGTCATGCGACATGGCTGTGTTGAAACATTTAATGAATCAAAAGCAGGCGATTCGTTTGACTCAATATGAATTGTTCGTGTGGCTTTGTAAGAAATCTGATGAAAATGAAAAAATCGAAAATATCCAAATTTTTTTATATTGTAGCTTGCAGAAATCTTCAGTGAAACAACAAGTATTATTTCGAAGACTCTGACACCAGCTTTCATAGAATGGAAGCCTGTGAGTAACAAAACCTGTTTCATGGGTTGAAAAAGCCAAATTGGCACTCACCTCCTTCTTGTTGTTATCATTGTTGCACACCAGACTACTCTCCATGCCGACAAGCAACCATCATGTTCCTCTTGAAGCCCCTACAAATTCCCAGTCCCAGCAAGACAGCAACTCCATGACTTCATTTCCTGCATTTGCTCCTCCAACCGGAACCCAGTGTAGAGGTGGGAGTGTTTCGGCATGTACTTCCCTGGGCTTTGCTTGTGACAAAGGGTAATCCAAAATGGTGCTACCGCTGGGACTCGAACCCAGGACCACACATCTGATCAGTGCAGCTCTAACCGACTGAGCTACGGAAGACCACTTGGATTCCACATATAATGAGTATATGTATATTTTGGTATAGAGTAGCTACTAATACAGGTACATTCACAACCACCTACCATAGGTAGGTACTCCAGACGGTTGATACTCCCCTGAATGTGCACTCATTGGTAGATGCTCCCCTAAATCAGGAAGATTAACAGACCACCTCCAACCATCAAATAGTCCCTCATATAGGGCCAGGTGGAGTGAGCTCCCCATATCCCCCAAATCCACACTGAGCGGTCTTACTGTGACACTACGTGCCTATTGCCCTAATACCAGGTGTGGGACGATGATAGGATCAACACTACTCGGCTGTATCTACCATGATACCTATACGACCACACTATATGCTCAGTAGGTATGCTATCTGCGACTGTTAATCTGACAAAGGGTAATCCAAAATGGTGCTACCGCTGGGACTCGAACCCAGGACCACACATCTGATCAGTGCAGCTCTAACCGACTGAGCTACGGAAGACCACTTGGATTCCACATATAATGAGTATATGTATATTTTGGTATAGAGTAGCTACTAATACAGGTACATTCACAACCACCTACCATAGGTAGGTACTCCAGACGGTTGATAGCTTGGTCTCGGAAGATGCCAGGCCAATGGTGCAAGTCCCCTCTCAACTCTCGACCCATCTGAAATAGGAAAGCAATGTTGTGAGGAAGATTTGGTGAAAATGGTCGCTTGGATGACAACACTATGTTGGCTGCTGCTGTTGTTGATATCACTACTAGTAGTAGTGATGAAAGCAATGCTGGTTTCAGTGTCACAACTGATGAAGGGGAATCAACTGCTAGTGAGTACACGCCACCCTCAATGTCAAGCAGTGACGATGAAGAAGAAATACCTTTCAGGCAACCAAGGCATAGTGATGTGAAATCTTCCCATTCAACGTCACACAATGCATTGCACCACGTGGCCACCGATGAAGAAACTGGCAAGGTTTACATCATTGTGCAAAAGCAAAACATCCATTGTTGGAACTCTTTTTTGAGATTGCTGAGCTTTGTATTAGGAGTTCAGTCTGGGCCCCTAGCCTCATCCTGAACTGGTGCATGCAGCCAAATTGCCCACGATGCAAAAAAATGTGCAAAAAGGGAAACAGCATTTATATAGGCACAAATCCATTTGTTTCTTCGTGTAAACCAAACCATTTGGAATCATGGAAGAAAAGCCAAAATTCCTTTTGGGTGGTACAGATGAGAAAGAACCGTACCACAAAGTATACAGTCGACCCAAACGTACAAACATCAACAACTTCTACAAGGAGGTTGCAATGGCGAATTTTCCTTTCAGTAATTCCGATGTTGCCTTGTACAACAAGTGCACAACCCCGGAAAAATGCCTCACTTATACTCCCGAAAGTGGACAGAACGTCCTGGAGGTGTCATCTACATCTGGTGAAGGTGAGTCTAGTGAGTGTTCTAGGCATCGAACATTTAGTGCTTGTATGAGATATTCGCGTCCACCAAATCAAGCAGAAAGACCGACCCCACTTCCTACTTCATTCTGTCAAAGGCAACCATGACAACAACCAGCCAAAAAACATATTATCTACTTTGTCCAGGACGCTAGCATGGTTTACTTGGCAACCTTCGATGAAGAGACATCATTTGGCCCATGCTTGAAGTCATTAGTACATGAACACAGCATTGATCCAACACCCTTTCTGCTACGTATGTCGGAGGTGACTAAGTATTGTCTTAGCTACCACACATGCATTCGTATCGTTACGAATGGCATGTGGTCTCTATGATGAAACGAATGTGTTGCGACAAGGGAAATTGTGAGCAGAGTGGAATTTGGAATCCAGAATCGTGCTGGATAGGAAACGTACAACGGAGTAATTGTGAGCAAGCGTGAACCCAATGTGGTACCCAAGTGACCAAGTGGAGCTTGGTGTTCTTGGTGACACATAAGGACCGCATGGAGTGAATCGGAGCAGTCTTGGATACTTGAGAGAAGTGGTGCTGGGCCTAGAGAAACGTGATACGTTTATCTAAGAGTAGAGCATCATGCAATCTTGGTGAGACTTGGTGAGATCGATGGAACGAGACCAAGGCTTACATCGATGGTGGTGAGGGAAGCTCTGGGAACTTCACTCATCATAGAAACATCAGAAGGAACGATTGGAGAAAGTTCTGGGAGAATTGGATCCAGAACTCAGGTGTCAAGATTGGATCATTTCCGAATTGAGAAAACGAGTTGAAAGGCTCACAATCTGGAAAACCCAATAGTTGTAAAGCTAATAGGTTACTAGAGTGGTTCTGCTACCAACAAAGCATACTACAAACGTAAGAGCAAAGGGGTGTTTTCAGACATTCTTAAGAACCCTATTTCAATTCGGATTGAAACTACTCCTGTGTTCTTACACCAGATTGTCCACTTGTTATTGGAAGGTACAAGTGTTTTCGGAACAAGTTCAAGACTTTCTAACAAGCAAGATGAGCGATTACGATGATGTCAAGGATACCATCAAGGTCCCTGTACCCAAGTTCTCTGGTGAGAAGTCGATTTGGGAACAGTGGAGTGAACGCTTCAAGGCTAGAGCCGATTTCAAAGGTTACTGGTCTCTCCTTGTTGGAAGGGAGCAACTTGATCCTTACTCTGCTGACGACAAGATCGGAGCAGATAAAGGTGGATTGTTGGAAGACGATAGTGAGGCTGAGGACATGGAGATGGAAGGTGATTTGGAGCCTGGTACTGATGCTGTGGACGCTGGTACTGGAGGTGGCGGTGAAACTGGTGGTGATGTTGGAGGTGGTGAAGCTGGTGATGCGACTGGACAGGTGACTACGACTGTAACTACTGGTGGAACTGGTGGTGTTGCAGCGGTACCTGATCCTGTGGTGCCTGATCCTGCTTTGAGTTTATCTTCTGCGATGAAGATACTTGAGACCCAGGCTAGCAAGTCTAAGTTGACCAAGTATGACAAGAAGAAGCTCAAGAAGCAGATTCGTCTCAGGCGTCTCAACTTGGCTGGTTACTATGACTTGATTCAGGCTTGCAGTGGTTCTACCACTAAAGCTAGGATCGCCTTCAATCTTGTGAAGTCGACTAAGTCAAGCAAGTACCCAGATGGAAACATCACTGAGGCTTGGGCAAAGTTGTTGAGGAAGTACAAACCTCGTACTACTCCTACTCTTACCAAGTTGACGACCAGTTTCCATAGTGCCAAACTTGGAAGGAGGTCTGACCCTGACAACTTTATTGCCTATTTGGAGGAACTACGTAATCAGATGGATGAAATTGATCCTGAAGGCGCGATTACTGATAGGAGGTTCATGATCCAGATTTTGAACTCTCTTACTCCTGAGTATGGCAACATTGTTGAAGCTTATGAACGTGATGAGACTAAGACCTTGGAAGAGTTGCGTGATGAACTCTCTGTGAAGTTTGAACGACTTGGATACAAGTCGGGAGGAGGTTATAATCGCACTCAGTGGAGCAATCGTATCAAAGATGAACATGCTTTGATGGCGAAAATGTTCACTGGAAATTGTTTCCATTGTGGTGAACCTGGTCATAAGGCTAGTGATTGCCCCAAGTCGAAGTTGGGCATTGCCAAGAAAGGAGGTGGCAAGTTTGACAAGTTTGACAAGTTTGGCAAGTTTGCCAAGTCAACAAAGCAAATCAAGTGCTACCGTTGTAACAAACTAGGCCACATGGCAAAGGATTGCCGTGTCAAGTTGGAATCAGCCAACTATGCAAGAGAGGAGGTTGCTCTTGTGTGCTGTGAGATCGGTGATGTTGGGAATGCATTCGAGGTTGCTGAGGTGCAAAAGGTTCCCTACAGCAAGATCTACACTGGAGATGATGAGGAATGCAACGAGAATGGTGGTAACGATGGTTACTACAGTGCTGGTAGCTATGAGGGCTACGAGGATGAATTCATTGGCAAATGGTGCTTCGAGCGTCATGGAACATTTCCTGGAGGGAATATGTTGGAAATTGTCAATGAGAAAGGTCAAATCGGATACGTCGAGTTGGGTGTGTATGAAAATTTGTATAAGGGAAAATATTTGAAAGAAAAGAAAGAAAAAGAACAAGGTGAAAAATGTGAGGCGTATGTGAAGGGAAAAGATTTCGAAGGCGACGCGCAAAGTGTGCACAGCTACTATGATGATATACGTATTCAGCTGTTCATCGAGAAGTACTTGGTTGCGTATGATATCAACTCAGACACGAGTCACAGTCGGTTGATTGATTCGCACGATGCAACATTTGAAACGTGCACTGAGTGTGCGCTATTCGCGGAAGAGTGTCTACGTCATGAAGTGGCTACACGTGAATTACGTCAGCAACGTGATGTTGATGATTCGTGTGAGGTGGTGCGTGATCATGGAAAGTGTGAACCATCTGCTGCATGCAGTAATTTAGCGGTATGCAATGGTGAAAGTGATGACGAAAGTGATGTTGTTGTTTTAAGTGATGTTGAAGAGGTCGTGCATGTTGTGAGTGAGCAATCTGAAAAAGAAGATGATGATGCTCACAAAACAGTTTCGACAACAAACGCAAACGAGAACAAAGAACAACAACGAACAAGCATGGTGACTTTCATTAACGGTGGAATCAACTGTACTTTTCATAACCATCTTGGTCATGAGATTTCCATGGAGCGCTTTTGTACTCTTTTGACTGCAGTACCTGAAGTGTCTTGGTTGGACGAAGGTGTTGATGTGCCTATCGATCCTAACTCTACTGAACCTCTAAGTGTGGAAGAGATCGATCACGTGGATGACATCTTCACTTGGTATTGGAATTCTGGGATTGTGCATGACTACGCGAACTGGGATGGTGAAGTTCGCGAGGCATTCAGCTCTACGTTGAGGATCAATCCGTGGAATGGTGTGTTCCCTAACTACGCGATCAACCTTGGTTCCCGAAACAAGTATTCGTTGAGTTCTCCTTCTGTGCGCTATTTCCAATCGGAGTGGAAGCAAGCGTGGATGCAACGTGCTCGAGGATTGCTCTGGAAGTATCATGATGATCACTTCAACCAAGTGGTATTGCCTGCCGGAGTAACTTTCGAGAAGTACATGGAACGTCTTTCTGAGGTCTACGATGCGCGAGGACTTAGGCAATTGGCCTATTGGATCTTCTTGGTGGCGCACTACGATATGGATATTTATGTGAAGATTCGGGTCGAACGCTCTATTCGTGAACGCGAATTGCTTCCTATCAGTTCCTTTCGACTTCGACATGGCTATGCGAAGATGGCTTATGGTCGAAATTTGGTCTATGCTATTGATGAGACGACGCAATTGTTCCGCAACTGGGAGGTTATTCCTTATGGAGGACTTCGTGACTTGCACACTTTGGTCCGTTTCTGCAAGGGCCATTGGAAGTGCACGTGGGAACAGTTTTTGAGCAGAATTGTCGATAGATGCTTGCATAGGAGAGAGGAATTGGAGAACTTGTTCGCTCGGAAGCATCGCGATGATTATCACTTCACTGGTGCAGACACCTACCGTAGCTATTTCCTACTACGTTGTCTGCTTCGGGAATTGCACACCTTGCACGTGTTCATGGTTTCGTAATTATCCGATTCACGTCTCATGCATGTCATGGAATCTACGATTGCCTTTTCTATTCTACACTTTTATCCCCTTGCATGTTGCATGCCGATCTGAACGGCCAGAGTTAGGATTCCCCTTGGTATTGTCTCTGCCTTGTCGGATACCTATCCGAGCTCCGTGAATGGAAGGGAACTCTCATTCACGATACATTTTACACTTTTCATTACAATAGCTCATAAGTTTAGTTTTACGTTACTTGACTACCCGGGCTTACTGCACTTTGATCAAAAATTGTAAGAAAGTCTACCAAAAACTAACCGCGATATCGCAGCGATAAGCGACCCTACCTTTCAACAACAAAGAAAACAAACATCATTCCTATCAAAAGGAAACCCAAGGATCGTCACAATGGTGACACAAAAGTATATCGAAATTGCGGATGTGGACGAAAGTCTTGTATTCGAGGAGACAATCAAGTACAAGACTACGGTGACCACAACCCTCGACGCTCAAACTGTGAGCGAGGAAGAGGTTATTCGGTACGTGGGAAAGCTTCCACCATTCCCAAAACCTCTCTTGGTGATGAAGTTTATCAGGGACTTCACCGCTGTTTCCGCGAAGTTCCGCTGGAGCAAGTCCAAGTGCATCAGGAACTTCACGGACCATCTCGAAGGAGTACCTTTGAGCGAATGGGAAGACTTGGTGTTGGAGCCAGGAGTGCCAAACCAAGAAGAACCAAGACAATTGAAAACAACAGATTTCAGAGGAAGTCTCAACAAGTGGATCGAAAAAATGCTCGCCGGGCTCGATTTCACGAAGCAGGCCATGTACTTAAGGGATGTCGCCAAGAAGCCGCGACACTTGTCCCCGTCTCAGTATCTGCAACGTATGAAAGCCCTATGTGCCTATGCTATGTGCATGCCGAATGTCGATCCAGAAAAGGGGACGGCAACATCGGCCCTCACACAAAAGGAGCTTGTCACGTCGTTTTTGCGTTCGATGCCCAAGGCTTGGAAGAAATCAATGATTGCCAACGGCAGCGACCCCAATCAAGTCGATATCTCCGAGGTTGTGAAGTACATGGACCTACAGTACAACAACCAAGACGACGACGACGAAACAGGAGGCGATCGAAAGGATCGAAGTGGTCAAAGAAGGTCTCAAAAGCCCTCTAGACCAACTACTGGCGATGCAAAGAAGTCAAGCCAAGGCAATTCCAAGGATCAAAAAGCGGACACAGTCAAGCCAGATGATCCTTGTCCAATCCACAAGAGTGGGAACCACAAGTGGAGAGACTGCTACCAGAATAGATTCAGAGATCAGGCTCAGAATGCGGAGAAAAGGTCCGAAAAGAGGCCAGATTGGACGCCATCTGGAGGTTCGTCTCAGCCCTACAAACCTCGAGAAACTCGATACTACACTCGTTCTCAAGCAAAGGAACGTGGAGAAAGTCATGCGGCGGCTCAGAATGCTGTTCCGGTCGAGCAATCAAGTTCCAAAAAGCACCCTTCGGAGGCCAATTGCAGTGATTCCAATTCGATGCATTCAGATCTGAATTGGTGCAATCCAGTGACGGGAGCTAGTCTCGGTTCGAATCCTGAGAGCCTATTCAATCAGGTTGGAGAGTTGGAGCCAGAGAGATATGAGATAAAAAATAGTTTCAATTCTGATGTTCATCCAATCCCCGAGTTCAATGAAAGTGATCTGTCTTTTGAACCAGACCTTTTGCCGACAACCCTGGCCACAGCCAGTAAGATGGGTGAAATGCGGGGTCAGTTTGTCTTTCGGGCCCTCCTAGATCATGGTGGTTCCAACACAATGATCAATCGTAGGTGTGTCCCGAGTGGGCTCGAGTTGATTGATGAGAAGAAAACGACATTTGAAACGACCGCTGGACCTGTATCCAGTAATCATGTTGTCTACTTATATGATCTACAACTCCCCGAGTTCGCCTTGACCAGATCCGTTCGGAAGGTCAAGTGTCATGTCTTTGATGCTCCAAGTGTGGAGCATGATATCATCTTCGGCAGGACGTTCTTGAATTCCTGCAAGATCGATGTCCTCTCAAGCAAGCTTGCGAGTTCATGGTGTGGAAAAGAGGTTCCTTTCCATCCGCACGGCCACTTTCATGATAATGAGATAGTAAGAGCCATTTTGGAAGTCCAACCCATTTGTGTTGAGAGACTTGTGGAGAGTTTCATGGCCTCGATCCAAGAGAGCAAGTCGACGAAGGCAGATGTGAATGTCGTCGCGCGAAGCCAATTCCACTTAACTGAGGATCAGAAGGATGAGCTTCGTCTGATTCTCCTCAAGTTCGACAAGCTGTTCTCCGGCAAACTTGGCAACTACCCTCACAGGAAATTTCGGATTCAACTCAAGCCAGGGACGAAACCGTATCATGTGAAACGTCCGTATCCGATTCCTCAGCAATTGCTGAAGGTAGTCCAAGCAGAGCTTGACAAACAAGTGAAGGAAGGCACCTTGGAGCGAGTTTATGACACTGAATGGGCAATGCCGATGCTTGTAGTACCAAGAAAAATGGCGAGATTCGCCTCGTGGACGATTTGAGAGAACTCAACAAGGTGATTGAGAGACCCAAGTATATGTTGCCGAGGATCCAAGACATCTTCCGTCGGCGTGAAGGCTATTCCTTCTTCACGAAGGTTGACTTATCCCAGTGTTTCTACACTTACACACTGGAAGACGAGTCTACATGGTATTGTGTGATTGCGACTCCAGTCGGCAAGTATCGTCGTTTGCGATTGCCGATGGGCCTAACACCTTCGCCCGATTGGGCACAAGCTACTTTGGAGGAGGTTTTGAGTCCAGTGATGACGACCAGAGGAGTAGAAGTATACATTGATGATATAGGAATCTTCTCGAACACATGGGAGGAGCATGTGGAGACTCTTGAAATGGTTTTGAAGTTGCTACAAGAGAATGGCTACACAGTGAACCCTGCGAAATGTCAGTGGGGTGTGAAGGAAACGGATTGGTTGGGCCATTGGCTAACCCCTACTGGCCTCAAGCCATGGCGTACCAAGATTGATGGTATTCTTGCTTTGGACAGGCCTCGAACCCTTCGTCAACTGAGGGGCTTCATCGGTATGATCAACTACTACAGGGACTTTTGGAGGCGTCGCTCTCACATCCTTGCCCCTCTTACTGCTTTGACTAAGGTTCAACCAAAGCAGTTCCTTCGACATTGGACCAAGGAGTGTGATGAAGCTTTTGATGAAATCAAGGCTGTGATTGCTGAGGATGTTTTGTTGCGATACCCAGATCCAAACAAACCTTTTGTGATCGAAACCGATGCTAGTGATTTTCAGTTAGGGGCTGTTATCAAGCAGGACGACATGCCAGTCGCGTTCTATTCACGCAAGTTAACTGATGCCCAGCGGAGGTATCCAGCAAGTGACAAGGAAGCGTTGTGTATTACTGCTGTCTTGGAAGAGTTCCGCCCTATATTGTACGGTGGCCGTATCACCATCTACACGGACCACCAGAATCTGACCCAGCGCGATCTTAAGAGCCAACGATTGATGCATTGGAGATTGCTTATTGAAGAGTTCGCCCCCGAAATCATCTACAAGCCGGGCGAATCCAACGTTACTGCCGACACTTTATCGCGATTTCCTCTACGTCCTCGCGATCCAGGGGAGAAGCAGGATGACATTCAACAAGATCAAGCTCTTGCTGAAAGTCTTATGTTCTATCCTTCAGAGTTGCATGTTTTCCCATTGCGCCTTGATCGTTTGGCTCATTCTCAAGAGAGAGATCCAGGGTTGGAAGATTTGCTTCGCTTTGATCACTTCGACAGGATTACCATCCACGGAGTTGATGATGTTGTTGTTCGATTTCCAGAGATTGGCAACCGAAACAAATATCAGTTGTACGTTCCACCTTCATTGGAACAAGAGGTCATAGCATGGTATCATGCAATGACTGGCCATGCCGGACAAGACCGAATGGAGAAGTCGATGCGTCCATTCTTGTACTTCCCAGAATTACGCAACAAGATCCAAGAGTATGTTCGGACTTGCGATGCTTGTCAACGGTGCAAGAATGTTGGACAAGGGCAAGGCCATTTGCCTCCTCGTGAGGATGTTTCTGATCCATGGGAAGAAGTTGCAGTTGACTTGATTGGTCCATGGAAAGTCAATGTTGTGAACATTGGTGAAGTGAGCTTCTACGCTTTGACTGTTATTGATACAGCTACTACATTGACAGAGATGGCGAGGATGGAAGAAAACACTGCGTTCTATACAGCAAAGTTGTTTGCCAACCTTTGGTTGAGTCGTTATCCAAAGCCACTTCGATGTATCCATGATCCTGGAACACAATTTACTGGAGCTGAGTTTCAGGCTGCTCTTGTGCGTGAAGGGATTCAAGCTGTCCCAACTACAGTGAAGAATCCCCAGGCCAACGCTGTGATCGAGCGTATGCACAAGACAATTGGTGATATGCTACGAACATCTCTTCGAGCAAACATTCCTCAGAATGTCCGCAATGCTGTGGAGCTTGTGGATGATTGCCTTGCGGCTTGTGTGAGAGGATTGAGAGTTGCTGTCCACACTACTATGGGAGTGTCGCCTGGCGCGTTGGTATTTAGGCGTGATATGTTATTGCCTTTTCCAATGATCGTTGACTACGAGATGATTCGACAAAGACGTCAGGCTACTATTGATTACAATGCTGCAGTGGCGAATCGCAGGAGAAGGTTTCGCGACTATGAAATGGGAGAGGAAGTCATGTTGATCTTTCCAGATCCAGATACCTTGCAAGAAAGAGCTGAAGGTCCTTATCCCATTGTCCAAGTTCATGTGAATGGAACTGTCACTGTTGAGCGACCTGGAGGAGTATTGGAGCGTTTCAACATTCGCCGTCTTCGTCCTTACCATCGTCGAGTTGAACCGCCCTAGGGGAGAAGCAGAGTGCAGACACCTACCGTAGCTATTTCCTACTACGTTGTCTGCTTCGGGAATTGCACACCTTGCACGTGTTCATGGTTTCGTAATTATCCGATTCACGTCTCATGCATGTCATGGAATCTACGATTGCCTTTTCTATTCTACACTTTTATCCCCTTGCATGTTGCATGCCGATCTGAACGGCCAGAGTTAGGATTCCCCTTGGTATTGTCTCTGCCTTGTCGGATACCTATCCGAGCTCCGTGAATGGAAGGGAACTCTCATTCACGATACATTTTACACTTTTCATTACAATAGCTCATAAGTTTAGTTTTACGTTACTTGACTACCCGGGCTTACTGCAACTGGTGATAATTACGGTCCTGATGAATCTGACGAAGACGATGACGACGATGTTTTTGATGCTTTTGGGGATGATGATGGATCGGATGATATGCCTGATGATTCTCCTGATGAAGGTGGCGATAATGGGGAGAATGAAGATGATGATGACGATATGGATGATGATGATCAAAACGGCGGTGGTGCTACTTATCAGTCGCTGTTCTACGAGACTGATTCATATGAGAATCCGGATGCTGTGGATTCTACATATGGCGACGATTCGGACTATGTGTATGAGGATACTGACGAGGATGCAAATGACGGTGACGACAACTCTATTGGTGATGACGTTGCAGCTGCAGTAGCGGCAACAGCTGGTGTGAATGAGTGTACAGCGAAACTTGACGACTTCGCTTTGTTCACTAATCTTGATGAGGATATTCCGCGGGACTTATGGATTGCGGATAGTGGAGCGTCAACACATATGGGCCCAGATAGTTCAAACTTAATTAATGTTGTTCATGAAACCGCTTACATTCGAATTGGAAACGGTAACAGATTGAAGTCAACATTGAAGGGGGACAAACAAGTTTTTGTCCGGGATGACAAAGGGCACATTCGACGACTCACGATCAAGAACTACCGGCATGTACCTGACTTGAAGATGCATTTGTTTTCCCTCACTTCGGCGATGAAACACGGATGGCAACTAAGTAATGAGCGTGAGAACATCATACTCACGTATGAATCTGGTACTCAGTTACGATTCACGACTGATTTACCTACGCTTACTACCAATTTGAAGGGGTGCTATCTGTTTCCAGTGGGCGAACTCAAGAAAAATCGTACGCAGCCAACCAGTATCGAATTGGCGTGTTCAGCTACAGTTATGCATCGAAATTCACAAGCCAAAAGTGAACGTCACAAGCCACCAACGAAAAATATCATGGAGTATCATCGCGAATTGGGACATCCGAGTCAAGCGACCACGTTGGCAACTGCAAAATTTCATGGCTACAGGCTTTCTGGTACATGGGAAATTTGTGAAGCGTGCGCGCTTGCAAAAGCGCGGCAGAAAAATACACGTAAATGGACTACTGCAAAGGCTACGAAGCCAGGAGAACGACTATTTCTGGACATTTCCTATGTCAAAGGACGCAGTTTTGGTGGAAAGAAATACTGGCTATTGATTGTTGATGATGCTACTGGCTATTGTTGGTCTCAGTATCTCAACAACAAAGATGATCAAGTCGAAATTTTGGTTACCTTTGTGAAACAACTACGTGCTACTGGAGCTACAGTGAGATTTATCCGTTTGGATAACTCTGGTGAAAATGTTTCGTTCCAAGAGGCTGTTGAGCAGGAAGGTTTGGACATCACTTTTGAGTTTGTCACACCTAATACACCTCAACACAATGGCAAAGTGGAACGAAAATTCGCTACGTTGTATGCTAAAATTCGAGCTATGATGAATATGGCTGGTATTCCGACGTCTATGAGGATCCGACTTTGGGCTGAGGCAGCACAACGGGCTGTTCAGGATGAGAATAAGTTGGTCTATCCTACTATGACGAAGCCAGCATATGAACTCATGCATGGTCGTGCTAGTCCTGAAAATCAGGCAGAAATGAAACCTTTTGGTTCGATGGCAGTTGTCTATATTGGACGTGATACAAAAATTGCCAAGTACAAGAACAAAGGTCGGCAATGCCTCTATGTTGGGCATGCTAAGTTGCATTCAAATGATACTCACAGGTTCATCAATCTGAAGACGGGGAAGGCCATTCTCAGTCGTGATGTTACCTGGTTGGGTGTTTGTTATGGTGCTTGGAAGCAGCGTCGTGGTTTCAAGGATGTTCCTTGGGTCGATACACTCCCTACTTCTGAGGTCGACAGCCATGATGATTCTGAATTCTTGCAGGAACGCGAAGCTGCTACTGATCATTTTGAATATTTTGATGTTGAGTTTGTCAACGAGGCTGGTCCCCATGCTGGGAACCAGCGTGGTTCTGATGAACCACAGGGTACTGAAGGACTATCGGAGGCTGTCCCCGTGTTATTGAGTGATGCATCCAGCGCTTCTGTGGCTGATGCTGTGCAAGACACCGCTCCCACCCAGCCTCTGGATCCGACTATTCCTTCTACGATTTCGTATACAGTGCCCAACACTGATGTGCTTCAGGAAGTTTCACTTGGCCAGGAAGGGGTTGAGCCTATGGTGACCAAGCGAAACGTCCTGAACACACCTTCCAAATCGGTGCATGCAAAAGGATCACGTGAGGTACGTGGACTCCGCTTGAGTCCAGTACGTGGCGCTAAGGATACACTGCGAAAGTATGGCCGAACACGCAGTGCGACTAAAAGTGCCGAGAAGAAAACTGAGGAAGTGAGCAAGATGAACACTCAGGCGATGTACGAGAGCAAAGTACAAGACCTGGAGGTGGTGAAACCTGACCTATGGCGAAATGATCAAGCTCTACCTAGAGTGGAGGAAATTGAAGAGGAGACTATTGTCTTTGAGCCCATGGAAGATGATCGACATGATAGGCTGACGGATGTGTACACAGAACGAGATGATTCCCAACTTGGAGAAGAAGAGGTAGACGTACCCAATGCTACTACAGGGATGACAGACGTGTCAAGGGAATCTAGTGGAAATGAGACTGATGAGAGCAAGAAAGGGAGTGGTGAATATGAGAGTGGAAATGATGATGATGGTTCGGCGAGTGAAAAGAGTGATCAAAACTCACGACATAAAAGTGAGGCCAAAGAGGGGTACAGGAGTGATCTCAGTTTATTTGGGAGCCACAATGGCGGTGTGGCAAAGTATGAGGTTGCATTCCTTGGTGAAGAATTGAGCACCAAGGGAAATGCAGATGCAGCCAAAGCTCAGGCGTTGGAAATTGCCAAGTGGAAAACCAAACGACCTGATTTGGTGCCAATGGAGATGCGTAAGCTGGTATTTGACGTTCCGGAAACATTTGACAAAGCATGGAACCACACTTGTCCATTTCAGAGGAAGTGGTGGCGTGAGGGTATCATGAAAGAGTTCAAGAAGATGGAGGAGCACAAAGTCTGGACGAAATTCAAGATGTCAGACATGCCTCAAAATCGAAGATGCGTCAAATGCAAATGGGTGCTGGAGATCAAGCGTACTGGAGTGTTCCGAGCACGTTTAGTCGCTTGTGGGTACAGCCAAATCGCAGGGATTGATTACATGTTTTCATACAGTCCTGTGGTGAACGACGGAACGATTCGTACACTGATCATTGCTCAGATGGTGTACAATTACTACGCGCTATTGGTGGATGTGGAGACAGCATTCCTGAACGGAGTGCTGGATACCGAAATCTATATGGAGATACCCAAGGGGATGGAACATGAACCGGGTGAATGTTTGAAGCTTTTGAAGACAATCTATGGCTTGGTCCAGGCCGCTAGAGCTTTCTACAAACGACTTTCTCAGGCTTTGATTGAGATTGGCTTCACCAAGAGCGATGCTGATCCTTGCTTATTCACAAGGACGAATAAGAAAGGAAAGGTTCATGTGGCATTATGGGTTGACGATTGTTTCTTTGTTGGTGATAAGCCAGCAGTGCTTGATGCTGTTGAAGGACTAAAGAAGACCTTCAAGGTGACTACTGAAGAAACAACGAGCGACTATCTGAGTTGCGAAATTGTGCACAGTCCGGATAAACGACAGTGCTGGATTGGCCAACCACATCTGGTCAAGAAGTTGGAGAGGAAATTTGGTGATATGGTCAAGAATATGAAAAGCTATGCTACTCCAGGAACACCACATGTCGGTGTTTCTAGGGATGTGACGGAAGAACTGAGTGCAGACGACTTGACACTATATCGAAGTGGTGTTGGAATGTTGTTGTACTTGGTCAAGTACACCAGACCGGATATTGCTAATGCAGTGAGAGAGTTGACAAAGTGCATGAGCAAGGCCTCACCACAAGCAATGAAGGAGCTAACACGGGTGATCAAATACGTGTTGGATACCAAGGACTATGGCTTGAAGATGAGTCCGAGGATGGAAAGGGGCAACCCAAACCAGTGGAATCTAGTGGTCTATACAGATTCAGACTGGGCTGGTGATAAAGACAATCGAAAGAGTGTGTCTGGATATGTGATCTTCATCATGGGATGCCCAGTGGTCTGGAAGTCGAAACAACAAAGCGTCGTGGCTTTGTCATCCAGTGAAGCGGAGCTTTATGCTTGTGCTGAAGCGACTAAAGAATTGATATTCTTGATGCAAGTATTGAAGACCATGGGGATTGAAGTGGAGCTTCCAGTGGTTGTATTCGTGGACAACATGGGAGCAATCTATATGGCTGAAAACGAAATGGTGAATTCGAAAACTAAGCATATGGATCTGAGAGCGAAGTTTCTTTGTCAATACTCGGAGGATGGTATCATCAAGGTGAAGTTCATGAAGTCTGAGTTGAACAAGTCAGATATCCTAACGAAGAATACGGATCGAGCAACTCAGGAACGACATGACAGATACTATGTGGACAAGAGAAACTACTGGGAAGGAAGAAGGAGTGGACCTTCGCAACACATCAAAGGAAGAGAGACGGATGATGGCAACAGGACGTCTCAGCAAACTGTGGTGACTAGGAAGACCAATCCTAAGTCAAGGAAGGGTGTCGGAGGTGACTAAGTATTGTCTTAGCTACCACACATGCATTCGTATCGTTACGAATGGCATGTGGTCTCTATGATGAAACGAATGTGTTGCGACAAGGGAAATTGTGAGCAGAGTGGAATTTGGAATCCAGAATCGTGCTGGATAGGAAACGTACAACGGAGTAATTGTGAGCAAGCGTGAACCCAATGTGGTACCCAAGTGACCAAGTGGAGCTTGGTGTTCTTGGTGACACATAAGGACCGCATGGAGTGAATCGGAGCAGTCTTGGATACTTGAGAGAAGTGGTGCTGGGCCTAGAGAAACGTGATACGTTTATCTAAGAGTAGAGCATCATGCAATCTTGGTGAGACTTGGTGAGATCGATGGAACGAGACCAAGGCTTACATCGATGGTGGTGAGGGAAGCTCTGGGAACTTCACTCATCATAGAAACATCAGAAGGAACGATTGGAGAAAGTTCTGGGAGAATTGGATCCAGAACTCAGGTGTCAAGATTGGATCATTTCCGAATTGAGAAAACGAGTTGAAAGGCTCACAATCTGGAAAACCCAATAGTTGTAAAGCTAATAGGTTACTAGAGTGGTTCTGCTACCAACAAAGCATACTACAAACGTAAGAGCAAAGGGGTGTTTTCAGACATACGTATGGCACTGCCATCTCACCATCCTTTCTCGTTTCCAACCTTTCATTACTTATTTAATCTTAGTTCAAGCCTACTTGCCTTTCTGAGGCTTTGTTTGTTGCTGTCTCCAAGAACCCAATAAAACTTTGAAATCTGATGAAGGCCTCTTTAGGTGCTGGGGAGGTTTTGGTCTATTTGTGGTTTGAGTACATTTGACTTAATAAAACTTTGAAATCTGATGAAGGCCTCTTTAGGTGCTGGGGAGGTTTTGGTCTGTTTGTGGTTTGAGTACATTTGACTTATCTTTTACAACCCAACAAAACTTTGAAATCCAGATGATGGCATCTTGAGGTGCTGGGGAAGTTTTAGTTTGTTTGTGGTTCAAGACGAACAATTTCAGTGAGAGTAGTAAAGGTATCAATCACAGTCAAACCTTTGAACTTCACGGGACCCAATCCGGGAACATCAATGGTCCATGGGCCGATACAGTCGACCTCAATCTCCTCAAAAGGGACTCCAATGTCATCGTTGGGAGGCAAATGACCCTTGGAACTTCCAACGTTGGCAAGCATCACAACTTGTCACATTGCACAAAGGCAAGATGGTGAGAAACAAGCACCGTCACAATGCATATAAAAAGAAGAAAAGGAGCAAAGGCAAGCCAACCAAGGAGGCAATTGCCTTGGCAAAGCATGACATCAAGACTGGCAGGCCAAAGGCAATCTCCTTGGTGGTCCTGAACCATCAAGAATCAAAGCAACTTTCCAGTTTCTCCATGTTCTTGAAGCCCATGGACATGGAAGTCCTACCACCAGGGGTTGGTGAAGAGTTCAGCATTGAGCAGCTTGGGTGAGACGGCAAGTGGAACTGCCAACCCAAGTCGACAAAACTTGGGTGGAGTCGCTATAGTCAGTCGCAGTTTGTTCTTTCTCTCCAAGTAAAACATTCAAATACCTAAGGTTTTTCAATTGAGATGCTTCATGGATCCAGTTGGACAAAACTTGGTGGGACTGCATATTCTGGTAGAATGTGATGCATTCCAGGTGTTCTTTGGCCACTTCTGGAAATGTGTTGGCATCTTCGTAGTCGCTGGTGGGCTGCAACACAATATGTGGAATTGCCAACGCAACGTATTCTTCTTGGAACATCCATTCCAAGTCCCAGGGGTGCGAGAGCATCTTGGATATGTCCAGTTCAGCAAGATTTAGAAATGTACCCAAAATTGGGATCATCTCGGAACTGAACTGTGGAAGCTGTAGATAGTACACTTCCTGGAAGAGAGCAACGGACTCCACGAAAATCTCTGCTCCTTCCGAGGATTCAAAATAATATTCAACACTCCAAGGACAACGTTTCGAAAGCAATCGGGTTAGATGTTTGCACACTTCCTGGCTCTTCAAACATGCAGCATTTACCAGGAGGGTGTCGATGTCCGATCGTTTCATTGCGGCTTGCAATTCTTCCACATTTCTGTCTGTGGGATTGTTCAAAATCAATTGAATGCACATATTTTCGCTTTGCATTGGCCATTGCGAAATGTCACCAACCCATAGCTTCCTTCGATTAAGTCTCTGCTCAAGGGGTGTGAACCCAAAGAATTCGAATACTGACATGATCGGGTTGGTGCTGAAATGTGAGAAGTTTCGTGTGAAAGGATCAGATTTTCACAAAATGAGCCGTCGGCCGTCGGACATCAGAGTTTTGTGTGGAGGGAAAGTTTTAGGTCACACAATCAGATGGTGAAGAACAAATGCCGTCACAATGCATATCGAAACAACAAGAAAAGGAGCAACGCTAAGCCAATCAAGGAGTCAATTGCCCTGGCAAAGCATGACATCAAGACTGGGGGGCCAAAGTCAATCCCCATGGTGGTCCTAAACCATCATGAATCAAAGCAACTTTCTACGTTCTTCATGTCCTTGAAGCCCATGGACATTTCTCCAAGTGGTTCAAAGAATCCCAGTTGGAAAAGGTCTTTCCACTGGGAAGTCCTACCAGGGGTTGGTGAAGAGTTCAGCATTGAGTGGCTTGGGCTCATTGTAACTGATGCCAAATACTTCATGGACTTGGTTTCCTCCAATGATATTGGAGAGAAATACAAGTACCATTGTATTGGCTGTGAGAATGGAAATCTTGTTCCAAAACAAGGGGAGTACATTCTCTTGGCTAGTTGGTTGGTTGAAGAGCCACCAGAAGACAACAACCAAATGTATGACTTACAGGCCTCGACCTCCTACAATGGCTCAAGTGCTCCAAGAATACCAGGTAAACAAAAATGATAGGCGGACACTCAATCCCGAAATCCATTGAAAAGTTTTTCTTGAACCTTGAATGCCAACTTGGAATAGCTAGTTGGCATAGGAAATAGGAATAAGGCAACACAGTAGTTAGAACAAACGACGAAGGACAAACAAGATAGAAATTTAAAAAACGTACTAATGCTGGAATCACCTGGGGCTGCCAGCCTTAGCCTGAACAATACGTTGGTTGTTTACATCCAACAACAAGTCGGAGACTGCCTTGACGCAGTCGTACAACTGCGATTTGTTGTTGGGGAGAAAAACAAAAATGATGGGCGGACACCCAATCCCCCCGAAATCCATGGCTCGGTGCTTGGCCTCCCGCAAGGAGCCAAGAACCTGGTCAGGGTGTGTTGGATCGCCTCGAACGATTAGCTCGTCGAGGCGACGTTCACCATCTTCCGAAACCATGAAGCCATGTTGCTTCATGGTTTCGAAAAGATCCACAATTACCTCTTCGACGCATGGACGCCCTTTGCTGCAGAAGTCAACTACAGCATAGGGCGTCAAGTCGAAGAGGGGGACGGGATTCGAATGGAACATGATCGTACTGACAGTGTGAGGTGACACATACTCATTCGGGCTCAAAGCAGCCATTGACGATGAGAAGAAGTGAGGCTGGTTGAGTGTTCAACCATACAAGGCCAAGCCCTCAACCAGTGTCAGCCAATGTCGAGAACATTGTGTCTAAGTGGATGGATACTAGAGTTCGAGTAATGGAGCAATCCTTGCTTCCCGGGAATCGGGAATACTGGCAAGAAGAAGAAAAAACCTGTTCGGTCTCAAGAAGCCCTCATACGATGCAAACAGAAGAACAGAGCCACACAAAAAAAGAAAAATCAAGAAAAACAACTCACGGAGAAAGCTCATACACGATGCATGGATTCTTCTTCAAAGAAGATACCAGCATCACAATCGACCTCATTTCCTGCTACACAACGCATGGATTCTCGTACTGTTCTTACTACTGAGATACCAGCGTCGAAGGCTGCTGTTGTTGCAACAACACGCATGGATTCTCCTGCTGCTACTACTACGGAGATACCAGCGTCGAAGTTGACTCACATGGATTCTCCTACTGTTATTGATTCAGAGATACCAGTGTCGAAGCCGACCTCTACTGCCACTACTACACGCATGGATTCTCCTACTGCTATTGCTACAGAATATTAATACTTGAAGTTAGGTTTGTTACTTCTGTTTATGTCAGGGAAATTGTCAATTGAAGTCAAAGAGGCTGCCTGGCACAATGTATAACCCCATACTTGGCTTCTGTTGTTCTTGATGTCAGAGAGACCACCTGGAACAATGTAAACATCGCTTACTTTGCTTTAGTTCTTGTTCTTGATGTCCAAGGGAGTACGACTGTTATCATCCTCAAAACTGTAGTGGTTGTAATCATACCCATCACGATGGCTGTGATCCCCATCATGATAGCTGTATTCCCCATAACTGTATTAGCCATAACTGTATTCCCCTTAACTGTCATCATTCTCAAAACTGTAGTCTTCATTATGGTTGCTGAAATCCTGCCCATCATCATGATGGCTGTAATCTCCATCATCATGATAGCTGTAGTAATGCTCATCACTATTTTCCACCTCATAACTGAAACCATCCAGAATGGCAGATGTCAGGTCATTGCCATGATTCTGATCAAGAGGGAATCTTAGATTGTAGAAAAACCCTGGGTCAATCCAAGAAACACGTGTTTCATTAATTTTTTGAACCTGAAGGAGTATCTCCTCCCACCAGAATTCCATTGTTTGTTTGATCAACTCTCTCCATCCTTCCAGTGCTTCATCTGCCTCCAATTTCCATTCCTCCGAGTATGCATCATAGTAGTGTCCTGACACTACCAGTCCACGTTTTTGTTCCTCCTTCTACAATGCATTGAACTCTTTAATTCTTCTCTGGCATCTTCGCGGTTCACTGATACAAATGCCTCACGTTGCAGTGGATATTTCAGATTCGTAGGCATCAATCTGTCGTGTGCCTGCTCCTCATAAATAACTCGTAGTTCACTTTTCGCGACACATTCGATGTAGTACTTCATAGAACGTTGCTGAATATTGTTGCATCGTTGTCCAGTTTCATAAATCCAGCAGCCAAAGTCGTGGACAGCAGGATGACTGAGAGGATGGCGGTTTCTAAGCTCCTCACGATGCCTAATACTACCACTTCTACAAGAGAGCCCAATCAGGTCGAAAAACAACAATCAACCAATTGGGGTTCCAGTGAGGGTGCTGCTGCCAAGAAAGAAAGGAGTGAAAGTAGTCAATGCCAGAGTTCAAGAAACCATCTTGCTTTTGACGAGAGGCAAATCCACCAATTTTTCAAGATGAACTCAATTTTGGACAACAACTCTCCAAGCCTTTTGTTCCTATCACCATAGTTCCCCCCAAGGAAATGCATGGCAAGGCATCCATGTTTGTCCTCCAGGTCCAGCCCAAGGCTTGTGGGCGTCAATTGACAGAGGAAGGCAAATCCTTCACTGGCTATCAGTGGGAAGTCACCGAAACAGGTGAGCTGTTCTCAAAACTGGGTGAGGTTCATCCATTCCTTGAGGCCTCCAAGAAAGTGCATTGTGTCTCACATTGCTACATTGGTGGATGCCCAGGTGAGGATGATGACATCTTTGTACTCTTGGCACAGTGATGCCACAAGCCGGCCAACAAACAGAACTAGCCAACTGTTCACCCACCCCATGCCATTCAACATTCAACCAAAATTATATTGCTGCCATCTGCAAAACCAAGGAGAACCTGGGTAACAAGAAGACGTCTACTAATGACTTTGGTACAATTTTAGCAGTCAATACCACTCCTTTAGCCTTTCTGCTGCGTACAAGACTGATGAGGAAACATTGTCTAGCTTGGCCTGCTATGCCTGTACTAGTCAACAAGATGATTGTTGACATCTTGGGGCACCCTTCTTCACATTGTTTCAGTGAAGGGCCTTGATGGACTTCAGTAGTACCACTGGCCCAAAAGGTTCACCATGGTTGTTGTTGAAGTGCTGGCACACCAATGCCTTGTGGCACCAGATTGCAAGAAGGATGAAGTGTTCACCATCCTCTCCAGCATGGCCACCCAGCAGTAAGGGAGGGTCGATTCCTTCGAGGGCAACCTGATGGCGTTTTTCAAGAGCTCTCACAAACAGAAGCCATCACGAAGATCAAAGAAGATCTGTGGCCAACGGGTACATCATATCAAGATGGCGCATCTGGAAGGGTGTGTGCTTCTGGAATATCCACCAATGATGAGCAGGTCCCAAGATTGCCACTTAGGGACATTACACACCAGTATCAAACTGCTACCTGAAACAGAACTGACTCCAATTCCAACTTGTTGGATTCTGTGTTTACTGTGGAAAGTAAACTGGAACGCCGAAACGAAGATAATTTGGAAAGCAGCAATCCGTTCTGATACGGCAGGGGAACCTGGTGGGTTCGTGGAATTCTAGAAGAGACAGATCACTTCTACTAATAGAGGAACAGTGTTTTCTTTCTACTGCTATTAGTTCTCACTTTTGACTACTGTTACTACTACTATAACCAATAATCATTCGTTGAACTATCTATCATGCTGACGGGGGTACTAGTATGTGTCGGCAGTTCACAGCCCAATTGCGAAGATACTTTATGAAATGACACATCGAAGAAGGTTGGTGGAGATGTCTCAATTGACACTCTTCCTGCCACCTTTCGCTTTCCTCTTCTCTGGTTCTTCAGCTGGGGCAAACTTGGTAGCCAGCCTTCTGCTCTTCCTCCAGCCACAAGTTGCTGCTTTCTTCGCTGCATCCGCCAACTCTTGGGTCTCGGCCTTCAAGGCACCACGAGTTTGTTTCTTGGCCTCCAAGACGTCATGATGTTCGGCCAACTCTTGGTTCTCGGCCTTGAAGGTGTCGCGAGCTTCGACTGACTCTTGATACTTGGCCTTCCAGGCATTACAAGCTCCTGCCAACTCCTACTTCTCAGCGTCAACATGGGCAAAGTCATCACGAGTTTTCACCAACTCGGCCTTCAAGCCCTCACAAGCTTATTGCTTGGCCTCATGAGCTTCGGCAATCTTGAGGTCTTTGGCCTTCAACTCCTTGAGGCTCTCGGCTTGATCATGTTCATACTTTTTTCAAGTTATCGATAGCTACTATGAGCTTGGCATTTTCCAGGTCCTTGGGGTCGTAAGGAGTGGCCATCATCTCCTCCTTCAAGGTTGCGTTTTCTCCTTCAAGCTTGGCGATCCTCTTGTCCTTGGTGCCAACAAGCGGAGCACACTCTTGGATCTCGACCTCCTGCTTGGGCTTGCATCCTTGATGCTCACAACAATGGAAACTGGGCATTGCATGGGAGTCTTCAAGAGAAGGTTTGGGGAACAAACCTTGCAGGTCTGCTTCTTCCTTGGTCTTGGGGGGATTCTTGGAGGGTGGGGAATCGTGCAGTTTGACATAGCTCCCTTGCAGCTCCCCCATAGTCCCAAGACATGAAATATGTCACAACAGACACAAGAATACCCATTTTTAGTTATACTACAACATCGCCCTTCTTGCTGTCGCTTGGCCACAAGGATGCACAAGAATTGAAGGATTTTTGTATGGATATCATAGAGATGCTCATGTCGTTTGCAGAGCGAAGATTGGTCCCTTGTCAAAGTATTCCAGAGTACAATTGCTCTTCTCACATCGGTGGCTCATCAGGGGCTCAGGGGTCAGTCCAAGCCAGCTCCAACCGAAATGGCGCTGCCTCGAGAAGAGGCGGCATCCGGCTGGAGCTGAAGTGGCGCTACCCTGTGGGGCTGCATCCAAGTCAGCAGGAGGAGGAACTGAAGTGGCGCGGCCCTGTGGGGCAGCATCCAAGTCAGCAGGAGGAGGAACTGAAGTGGCACGGCCCTGTGGGGCTGCATCCAAGTCAGCAGGAGGAGGAGGAACTGAAGTGGCATGGCCCTGAACAAGGCCAGCATCCAAGCCAGCTCCAACCGAAATGGCGCTGCCTCAAGAAGAGGCGGCATCCAGATCGGCTGGAGCTGAAGTGGTGCTACCCTGTGGGGCTGCATCCAAGTCAGCAGGAGGTGTTGATACACTGCATTGTTGTTTTCGAAGGTGAGGTGGGGGAGCCCGTGCCATGGTTGGTGGTTTCGTTGTGTTTGTGCAACGAAAAGTGGTGTGGAATGTGTTTGTTCTTTCATTCCGCTA
Source organism: Nitzschia putrida (assembly GCA_016586335.1). NCBI lineage: Eukaryota > Bacillariophyta > Bacillariophyceae > Bacillariales > Bacillariaceae > Nitzschia > Nitzschia putrida. The sequence continues at coordinate 51,190 of BLYE01000206.1, forward strand.
CGATGATTTCTACTCAGGAGTGCAATATGGTCATTGTCTGTGCACGTGGCTGTCATTGCCTTTGTGACTTGTGACCGATGAAGGGAGTGTCATTGGGTTCTCAGGGCTCAAATCTACCGGATGATAGTAGATGTCATTCCGATGCGCTAGATGGAGCTTCATCTTTGCAAAGTTGTGTACAAGCTCTCCTGTCCTATAGAAGGTAGTATTGGCCATGGCCTAACCCTAACCCTTCCATATACCTATCAACTTAATTTTAGGCGGGACAACAATACTGTCCCAATGAAGCGCCATTTTCCATGCAGCCTTGCAACAGATACAGAATTCCTCCGGACAGAAGCCTGGGGCAGTCAGCGATGGCGAAGGTGATTGAAATAAAGGTGAGGTCGAGGTTCCTTCGGAATTGTGTGGTGCCAGCAGTTCCGTCAATTTTAGGGGGACAGTGGCATCGGTGCTCCTGCTGTTGGTGGCATCACTGCCCACTGTGGACTACCGGGGCTTGTTGGTGGCCTCGGGGGTGCATCACCGTCCTCGATGGTGGCCTCCTCATCACTAGCCTCACTAGCGGTGTCATCATTGCCGTCGATGGCCTCCTCATTGCTAGCCAAATCAATCACCACCTTGTCGGCTTTGTGGAGGACAACTTTGGCGAGCGCTGGTTTGATGTAGATTGCACGCATTGAACAATTATACCAATTTATGTCTAATCTTGTCCCACTAGGTCAGCCAATGCTTGCCGCTCCCTGTTGAGACTGAGCTGTAACACCCTGACGAAATCCTCGTCTTCAGAGTATTTCAGTTCCTCTCGAAGCAACTTCGTGTTGTTTAGGATGCAAGCGCCTCATGGACTCAGCGTGCATCATCCTGAGTCTCGCTGAGGCTGGTGCCTCCATCCCATATACAGGTGCATTTGTAGAAATACTAGTAGGAGGACTAGTTCCACCACCAGAGCCACCTGATGGTGTGGTGTTGTCGGAACAGTCTGTGACAAAGGTGGCGTTGCTGGTACCAATGGCATTGTTGTTGGGCTCGCTCATGGTGGTTTGGTGGGCAATGGGAGATGTTGTGATGGAGGGAGAGGACCCCCATTCAAAGTTCGTGCCAGAAAATGATCGTTGGGATTTTCCATCATCCAAATCAGAGAAATCTGGATGACGATTTGGGGTATGATGATCATTTTTTTGAACAACAAGTGGACCTTGTGGATGCCTCAAATGTCCCTAAAATAGAATGACGAGCAGACTTAGTGAATGCTCTTATGTCTAGGCTACTAGGAATCTACTACTTCATACTGTAGAGGATATCCACCATAGTGAGCTATTGCCATGACTGCCCTCTGCCCTCTTTGCTTGAAATGAACCCAGACATGCCCTTAGCAAAATGGTCTTGGCTGGGTTCCAAAGGTTGGCTTTGAGAATGGGCACAAATGACAACAACAAGAAAAAACAATCATGGCCATTCCCGAGTGTCAATTTTGGACTCTCTGTAACTTTCAATGGAAGAAGCCACCCTGACACTACCAGTCCAAAAATACGTTCTATCTACAATGCATTGAATTCCGTGAAAGCAGGCATTTTCCAGGTTGACAAGGAGCCCAAGCAATGGTTTACAACAGCTCTTCAACGGAACTACCAGAAAAGGTTTGTTCCAGTATTTGCTTGGGAACATGAACTAACAAAGGGGGACACTGGAACACCCCAAACTCCAAGAAACAACCAATTTCTCAGACTTGGACTTGACAAGCAGAAGAAGGAGAAGGACAGTCCAGCAAAGTTGTGTTGCCCCTACCTGTTGGACAGCTCCATTGTGGACCGAAATGATAAAGAGCTCTGTCACATAGCCAACTATGTGTCAAAGCTGCGGCCATTGATGAGTGGATTTTGGTACGTGTTTTTATACATCTACCATATGCTTTGTTGGTCTGCAGGGCCCACAACAAGAACATGGTGAAGGCACATCAGGAAGCAACTGCCTCAAGGTTTCACAGGGATCAACTTGCCAACCATCATCTTCCCTTTGAAAGGGCCTGTCAGTTGTTTGGCAGCAAAGGGTCCTTTTGGTATGTATCCTACCAAGTCACTCCACAATGATGACAATGGTGCCATACTGCCCTCCATCTTGACATCAATCCAGGGCAACAGATGGACTTGCCTGGAATTTTTGTCCATTGATTGGACTGCATCTTTGGTATGTACTCAAGACAGGGTAGTTCTTTTCTGTGGTTGGGTTCCACACAGGACCGTTTTTGTCAGTGACAGGTGACAGAAAGCCATCTCCTCCCGAATGGACTGGGCTCATACAGGAAGTAAGGAAGAGGGAATTTTCCAGTAAGAAACGGAATCAACCAGAAGATGACCAATAAATCCCTTTGCCACCCCATGACATTCAAGTGAACCACTCGTCTTATTGGAAGAGTACCATGGAGAGAGCACTACACTGCTTTGACACAGATACATTGAACTCCAAAAAAGCAGGCATTTTCAATGTTATCAGCAAGCCCAAGAATTGGTTTATGAAAGCTCTTGAATGGAAAAGGTTTGTTCCTGTGTTTGCTTGGGAAGAAGGTGAATTGACAAAGGGGGCACTGGAACACCCTAAACTCCAAGAAACAACCATTGATTTGTGGTGCTAGAGGAAGGTATGTGATAGCTTGTATTGGGTCTCTATTGTATCAATTATTTCAGTGCCACCTCACCATCCTTTCATTTCTAACCTTCCACATTCAACCAGGCCAATTTCGCCCATTCTTTCACCTTTGGAATCTTTGTGGACAGTAGCATTGACTGGTGGCGCTAGAAGGTAAGTGAGAGCTTGTATTGGGTCTGTATGGTTAGCAATTGTTCATTTCTAATAGCTTTCCAGTTTAGATATCATCATAGGTCCCCTGTTTCTCAATTTGATCTTTGTTCAAGCCTACTTGCCTTTCTCAGACTTTGTTTGTTGTTGTCTTGAAAGCCCAAAAAGACTTTGAAATCAGACAAAGGCATCATTAGGTGCTGGGGAGGTTTTGGTCTATTTGTGGTTCCAGCCAATAACATTTGACTTACCGTCTACAACAACCCACCAACAAAACTTTGAAATCAGACAAAGGCATCTTAAGGTGCTGGGGAGGTTTTGGTTTGTTTATGGTTTGAGTTAGGTCACACAATCAGATGGTGAAGAACAAACGCCGTCACAATGCATATCGAAACAAGAAAAGGAGCAACGCTAAGCCAATCAGGGAGTCAATTGCCCTGGCAAAGCATGACATCAAGACTGGGGGGCCAAAGTCAATCCCCATGGTGGTCCTAAACCATCATGAATCAAAGCAACTTTCTAGGTTCTTCATGTCCTTGAAGCCCATGGACATTTCTCCAAGTGGTTCAAAGAATCCCAGTTGGAAAAGGTCTTTCCACTGGGAAGTCCTACCAGGGGTTGGTGAAGAGTTCAGCATTGAGTGGCTTGGGCTCATTGTAACTGGTGATGCCAAATACTTCATGGACTTGGTGTCCTCCAATTATATTGGAGGGAACTACAAGTACCATTCTTTTGGCTGTGAGAATGGAAACCTTGTTCCAAAACAAGGGGAGTACATTCTCATTGCTTGTTGGTTAGTTGAAGAGCCACAAGAAGACAACAACCAACCAATTGTACTACTAAAAGGCCTTGACCTCCTACAATGACTCAAGCGCTCCAAGAATACCAGTGTTAAACCAAGGTGCCCATTTGTGTCGACAGGTGATGCATACTCATTCAGGCTCAAAGCAGCCTTTGATGAGAAGAAGGGAGGCTGGTTGAGTTCAACCATACAAGGCCAAGCCCTCAGCCAATGTTGAGGAGGTGGATGACTTCAAGAACATTGTGTCTAAGTGGATGGATACTAGAGTTCGAGTGATGGAGGGATCCTTGCTTCCCAGGAATACTGGCAACTTGCTCATGCATGGTAACTTTGCCATTCAAGAAACAATCAAACACTTCGACAAGGATGATGTGCCCTTTACCAAGGGCTCCAAGCAGTTTTCCTCTGTGTTTATGTGCATCGATGCCCAAACCAAGGAGGCACACTCAGAAGATGACTCAAACTATACTTTCATTGCAGAGCCTCACAATCAACTCGCTGCATTGGATCCTTCAAGTTTCTCTTCTTTTTTGATCCAAGGATGGCAAAACAAGACCATCAACTATCATTTCCATTGGTGGAAGGGTGCAGTCTTTGGTTCAATCCTCGCCTTATTATGCACAGGCAAACAAGAGAAAAAGCCCAAGGATATTGATGAACATGTATTTGTCAATGTTGCAGGTTATGCCAACCACAGGCTGATGAATAACCTACTCAAAGTGTACTAAGGTGACCTACCAACGGGACAGATGATAAAAAGTAGTAAGAGTGAAATACTAATACTTCAAGTTAGGTTTGTTCCTTCTGTTTATGTCAGTGAAATTGTCAAATGGATCTCCTGGTACAATTATACATAACTTAATCAGCTTCCTTTGCTCTTGATGTCAAAGGGGCTACCTGGCACAATGTATACATCACTTACTCTGCTTCCCTTTTTCTTGATGTCAAATGGACTATGACTGTATTCCTCAGGACTGCAATCATCCTTGTAACTGTAATCCCCATAACAGACAGCAACGTCAAAATTCTCCTGCTTCTACTACTACAATCATTGCAACCAGGAACCAGGAGAATCCTTCTGCAACCAGTTGAGCCACCACTTCTCTTTGCAGCACTGTTGAGACCACAGAGAAGAAATGGACTCTTGGATTATTTCAAGTTGCTGCTTGCTCTCTTTGGTTTGGCATCTTTAGATATCTTCCTTATCCTACAACTAAAGGGACAAGAACCAAGAACAATTTTCAAATGTGGAGTGTGGAGTGCTATGGGGCACTGGGAACTTCATGCAAGCAATAGATCACCACTTAGGAATCTTCAGTTTCACAACAGAATAGAAACCCAGAGGTTTTGGGGTGCTAGTGTCTTCATGTCTGTGGTGTGTTCGCGCTTCATGACAAGGTTTCCATGGAGTGGGTCCTGCAACATATAGTACCAGCAATCTACAAGGTCACATCGATGAAACCCATATTCGAAAAACCAATTCGACCGGTGGTAGTGTCCAGGCTACACCTTGATCAACAATCTTTACCTCTGTATACTGTTGTGAAACCTTCTGGGCGTCTTGGATGAAGCGCATCTGTTCAAGAACTAGTAAATATGCAGACCCTGGAAAGGAGTCTACTATTACTTGCTCAAAATGTGGCGAACGTGGCCACAACAAGGCTACGTGCGACCGCAGGAAACAACAACAACTGTACAACATGAATGAAACTCCTCGTGATTTGGCATAGTAGTTAGTAGTAGTAGTAAAGGAAAATAACAACACTGACTTCCACCAGTTCTCCAGTATTAGTGTGTTCACTAGTTTAATAAAAGGAGTGAAAATTTTCGTAGTTGACGATTGTACTATGAATATCCTAAATGATTGGGATTCCATGAATGAATAGATTAAAGCAAAATGGTGTTCAGTTGGAATAATCCAGAATGCTTTGCAATCATGCTACATGAAATGAAAATATGCATGGTCCGTGCACTGCTGCTTCACTGCTGACGTACCGGTAGGGCGGCGCAGTCGACGACCTCCCATATATAGATATCTAGATACGTAGATGTATATGAATTCTCACATACTTCTACAACGACAACTACTACAAACACTGTTACATTTGAAAATAGTCACAATGTGACACTTCCTTCGGGGGGGAAGGAAATGGTGCCATGTCAAAAAATTTCCATGCCGATGGCTTTGTCGTACTTCCTCAAGCACTGGTGTTGGATGACTCACTGAAAAAGTGGCAAACGTTCGCAGAGGTCTACTTTCCGTACTGCATGGAGACACTTGGTCGGAATGGGCATTTGCAAGATGCAAACAACAATTTACCACATGGTTTGGGATTGGGAATCAAGCATGGATTCCGTGAGATTGTGATGCGATCACCGGCGCGATACGAGTTGAGTTTCAATCATGAACTTCCTTCCGATCCGATGAACCTTCGTAACGGTTTGTCAGTCCCGGCCATTGCACCGATTCTGGAGCAACTGGAACCTTTAATACCACAATTGTTTGACAAACCTGGAGTTGCCAAGCGTTCGCTGTCGGATCTGAAACAGGTGCACTTGAGTTTACTGGTCGCCGCTCCTGGTTGTCCCGAACAACCCTGGCATGCCGATGGAGGACATGCATCGCTTCTGGAACACTTGCCGTGTCACTGCATGAACGTTTTCATTCCACTCCAAGACACACCCATGGCTTTGGGACCAACAGAGTTCCGTCCTGGTGGCCACTACCTAACGCGAGGGAATTTGGCCAAAGCCATGCTGGTAGCCAAATGCCGAAAGACACTGCGACCACCCGTGTGCCCTGAATTGACGGTCGGCGATGTCTTGGTTTTTGATTATCGCGTTTTACATCGAGGCCGAGCCAACACCTCTCCAGACATCAATCGAAACATGCTAGTTTTGACCTTTTGTGAACCGTGGTTCGAAGATGTTTTGAACTTTCCCAAGCGAAGTATGTTTGACTCTGCCGAGACCGACGCTGTTGCCACCGAATAAAGCTAAGTTATGTACACTATAACGAAATTGCAAGAGTAGTTTATTATTTGACACTTTTAGCTGGAGGCTCTTGCATTCTTCACGCTCTCAATGGCTTCCTGATGCGTAATGAAGTCGCAACTCATCAGGACGTTTCTCACAGAGCCGAGCGACGACAAACCAGTCACTTCCTTTGCCAGCCACTTTTCATAACCCGATTCATTGCTCTTTTTGAAGTTCACCAAGAACGTTGATAGGCTGCCTTTTAGTTTGGTGAGTCGATCGCCACTGGTTCGAAGCTGGGTTTGTACAGACATTAGTCGGAGATACATCTCCAAAAACTCTCCCAGCCCCATGCATAGGCCGCAACCAAAAAGTACCTCATTTGGAACTGCAAGTACAGGATAGAAATATATGAGAGCGGATCGTAGAATACACACTGTCAAGATGAAATCGAACACTTACCAGAAGATATGATTTCAAGGAATGAAGCCCATACACTGTCTGTAAAATTGAACCCCCAGTGTCGTACCGTCACTTTCATAATTTTCCCATCCACCTTGGCAGGAGCCGCTGGTGTCAAGGCGTATCCGTAAATGACACCCCTTCGATCCAGGGACGGGCTCTGAGCAGTAGCATCTTCTTCGAGTAGCCTTCCCATACTAGCAAGTTTTCGTAGCAAGAGAAGAGGGTGCTTCTTGGCGGCATCAACGAGAGCCTGAGCCAATCTGGGCTGTGGACCACAGTCAACGACTGTTTGTAGAAGGTCTTCGTACTGATCGTCCATCGGGGATCGCCAATGTTTCCAGTCTTCTGCCAGGGATTCGACGGCCTCTTTCAATACGGAGCGGAGAATTGCTGCACCAAGGTTCATGCTATGAGGGAAAGAAGCGTATAGACGCAACATCACCGACAAGAACATTTCTCGCAACGATTTCTCAGAATTCTTTTCCATCATTCCTATCACCATACGACCAGCCATCTCTACTTGCTTTCGTCCGTTGCGACAAATCAATAAGATCAAGGTTAGGGCATCTGGTATGTCGTTCCTCGTCCGAAGTCGGCATCGAAGCTCCTTGTCATTTGCTTCTACTAGAAGCTTCAATGCCAAAGTTATGGCTTTTTGTGCGCTTTCAGGATCAGACATCCAAAGGCTGCCTGCCATACTTGGAGCGCCAGAAACTCTTTTCGACAAACATGCCGCATCGATGGAAGACGCCTGGATCAGTAACCATATCAACTTTTCAGGGTCGAGACTGTCTGCTTCTTCTGATGAAAGAATCCACGCACGGCAACTCGACAAATGGTCCTGAGACCAAGCCTGAAAGCACCTGGACGCCAAGTTGTCCCAAAGGAAACTGGGTTTCTGACCCCGAGCGAAAACAAGCTTCCAGAGGTCAGGGTTCCCCGTTGTTGTGGACAAGAGGGGGGTCCATTTAACAATCGCTGCTCCTATATCTTCAGTTTTCCTCTCCAGGTCACGAAAAGACTGCAGTAACAAAATTGACACCGTCGTACGTCGCTCTTCCCACTCGCTATTTCCAAACATTAAGTCCGGTGAAAACTTCGAAGAATTCTGGCTGCAACACAAAGTGCTCAACCATTGTTCCAACTGAGTTGATTGGTTGCTCTCGAAAAGGCTCTGGACGAACTCAAGGGTACAGGTTGGATCGTCAAGAGACGTTGGTTTAGCCGTTCCCGTACTGCTCTGACAATCTAGGAATTCCGTCATATCTGACGCGTCACCTTCCAAGGATATTTCGTGCGAAAGAAATGATTGTAAAATCTCATCAGTGCATGAATCCAGGACATTCTCTACCATGCTGGTACAAGAGAGTAGTTTGGGCACCCCACTTTTTTGGTTCTTTGACTTCGGCTTTCGCGGTTTCTCAACGGTGAAGTGGCAACCACCAAGCCACGAAACAAAAGTAAGGGAAACTGTGCTTCCCGACAACAATTTGGGAAGTTGATGCATGTGAGTGTATGCTGACAGACGACCAAGTAGTTTTCTAGATACATCTTTCTTTCTTCCCAGGCGCCCAATATCCCATTCGCTGGTGGCTGATGGTACAAGCAACTGTGAGTATAATTTTTCGACATCATCGGAGTTGTCACCGAGTTTACCAAGCCGGTCAATCATCGAAACTAGGGAAGCCTTGGGCAACCCCGAACACAGCAGCAATCGCGGTAAGAAGCCATTCGGAGCGGTCAGCGCAGCACGTTTGGCAATGAAGTCGCTGCGGGATCTTGCGAGCATCACCCACTTAAAAAATGTTAGCCTTCAAGATAGGACAATACTTCTGGACACTTTCGTTCACTTACTGATTCAACTGGTATTGCGTCATGGCCAGTTGACGCGAATCTGGCACTTGCAAGACCTAGGGATTGCTCGTCACAACTCTCATCTCCATTAGCAGTTTTCATCAACATTCGGACCAGGCCACCAACAGCACTTTTTCCTCCGTTCTCTTCGGCATCCTCCTGACTAATACTCAAAAGAACGCATGCCGATTCCAGCAAAGCAAGGGGCAGAGACACTTTCAAAGCTTTTCCTTCTTCGAAACCGGGGGGCTGACAACACAGGACAAGGTCGCAAGCATCTTGGGCATCCTTCTTTTCCTTCGCAAATTCACCATGTACGACGTCCAGAGCAAGATCTCTGAGATCAGCAAACAGGTCCATAGTAGAAGCAAACACAGTCGGGCGACTGGATATCAATTCTACAAGAAGAGTCGGGAAGTCAAAACCAGAGACATCAGTATCCATCGGAAACGCAGCTAGCCTGTGAAGAGCAAGAATCAAATAGCGCAATACCCGTCCGCGCTCGAAGGTCGCCGCTCGAGAAAAATGCCTCAACACGTCAGGGAGAATAGACTTGGAGTGAGGTAGCTTCGTTGTTATTACCATCCAGGCGCACCGGGAATTCACAAAGGGATGCTCAACTTCTGATTCATATTCTCGACCAATGGCGTCTTGTAAAACACGTCTCGCACATCGGCGTCGGTCGGGATTGTGACTGGCCACATCAGATAGCAAAAGGTCGAACGCACGAACGCAGCTAGCTTCGCCGAATTTGCCAACAAGAGATTGTCGGACATGAAATAGCAATGGAGCCGACAGCTCTTGGAGCTGCTTCCTTTCGTCTCCTTCCGTCCCATAAGCTCTTAACAGCAAGAAACAGGATGCGCTAGCAGGGAGACGCGAAATAATCTCAGGCAGAAATGACACAACAGGAATCAACCAATCGTAAGCCCTCTCAATAGCATCTCGAGTTGTATTACCAATTGTTGCCAAAACAAAGTCAGGACTTGAAGATCGTTGAAAGACTCTTGACAGATCAAAAAGTTCTCCAACAGAGAAGATCAAATCTGCTGATTCTTTGGGGGGTTTCCTCGGCCCTTTTGCTGGATCCCATAGCATGATTGACTTCTGAGCGAAACGTAGGAGCTTCTTTCGGCGTTGCGACTCTTTCAGCGCCTCTGCCGCTTCCTTCTCTCTTTGCTTTTTCAATGCTCGTTCTTGTTTATCTTTGCGAATCCTACTAGATGTCCTGGAGCCCGTCCGCCCGACCACTTCTGTCACTTCAGGTTTCTGGGTCTTCTTTTTAGGTTTCCTGGGAAGAAAAAGAATCTCGGCGATTCGTGCTTCTTCATCCCGCATGCTCTGCTCTGTTTTCTTCATGTTGTCTCGTTGAGAATCATCACAATCTACAGTAGGAAAGCGGTAACGATCCGAAGTGACCATCTTGATCAAAGACTTCAATGTTGGGTTGCTCTCCCAGGCCACAGCGCCAACCTTTTCAGGGGAAGATCCACACATAACAAGCTCAAGACAGGTGACCCGCCACCACAAGCCAGGATAAGCAAGCTTCGGTATATCAGGCACCTCGGCGTCTCCATTGCTATCAGAAACACCGTTTTCCGAATTGTCAGCCTTATGAGGACTTTGTGGAGAGTACTGCACCATTTTGTAGAGTTGCCCTAGCAACGAGGGGTCGGATATATTCAGCGAGCCAGAGTTATCTTTGTTACAGCCATTGAAAAGATGCTCAAGGAGGGGAACTGCGACTTCTGGTGGTGTCACCTTGTCGTTGACGACTGAGTTGACCACAATCCATATCATGTCATCATTTACGTCAGCACCATGCCGACGGCAAAGCTCAACACGTGACATTTCATCTCGCCACTCAGGACTATTTTGAAGCGAAACATACTCCGATGATACAAACTTTTGAAGAGTCACAGATTTTGGATCTTCTAGAAAAAGCACACATCGAAGCGTCTTCAACCAAGAAGGAAATTCTGAGTTAATCCCATCGAGAATTGAGGCATAGTCAACATCCCCAGCTGAAGCTTCGCCACGTGATGGGTTGGCCTGGTGGGAGAGATGGGGTAGGCAAAATGGTGCATATTGAACACAAGCCCACCGTAGCAAAATCTTTTTGGCAGAAGCCAGTTGCACGCGGAGACCCTCGGTGTCGTCATTCGATCCATTGTCCGTCTGAATCTCGCGCCCGTGATTCTGGACCAACAACGTTGCACACTGAAACAAAAGTCTGCCCCTAGTTTCTTCCTGGAGAATTGACCAAGATGCGACATTTTCGGTTTGATGAAAGGCTATCGCTTCCAAAAGTTTGCAACCCCCGAATTCTTGTCCTAACTCTCTTGCCACCAGCCGTATCAGATCGCATATTCGGCGTACATACGTGTCATGCGATAGTTGCTCGAAAGCGACAGGCCTGGTTCCTAGTAAATTCATCAAAGCGGCAGCCATTCCGGCCGCGGTGTGCTCATCAGTTGAAACACCCTTGACGGCATGAACCATTTGCAGATAGTCAGAGACTGACCCGTCCGCACTGTCCATAGACAACAAAATTGATTCGAACAGTTTCCCTTGAATTTGGCGTGAAGTACTTGCAGTAGGAATGCGCTGAGCAATCGCAGTGATGTTTTCGACATGTGCATTCAACTGATTTGCCTTGAGTTTCATGGAAAGAATATTCTCAATGGAATCGAGATCCTCTGGTAGTGGTGGGTCCACATTCTCCATCATCAGCACAGTTTGGGTAAAAAGGCTTCGAGCTAGACCAGCCAAAGCAGGAGATTGAAGCCACTTCTCCAAACTGGCAGATATCAGTCGCCGAACACCAGGGATAGAGGTGAAATCGGGCAAACATTGGAGGAGGCCAGAATTTTGCTTCGTTCTGACATCTAGACGGTCATTTAGGGACAAGGCAAACGCTAAATGTGCTTGGACCAAGTTATCACCAAAATATCGCTGGCGGACACGAGAAAAATTCAGATGCTTTTGTACAACAGGATACGATTGCACCAATGTGGGAGGACCATCATTTTCCTGTGGAGGCTGTGCAATATCATCCCCTGCTTTGGAGGAGACAACAACCTCTTCGTCTTCCTCTCCTGATGATGATGACTCTCCATCCTCTTCCACGCTTTTTGACAGAGACTGACCAATCACAACCTCTTCGTCTTCCCCGGAATCAGACTCATCACCTTCTGGTTGAGGGCGCTTTCGTTTTGAAGGCGAGGGACTAAGGTCATTTGATTTGACATTTCCGATCGGGGGAAACGTTTCATTGGCCATGTCCTTCGAGGGCGACCGCACTCTTCCCAGTTGGGTGAGTGAGCCAGTATTCGTTTGGGTCACCGATGAAAAACTTTCACTGCGCTTGACTGGAGACATGTCGGCACTGCTGTGTGTGGAATGATCTTCATACGCCTTCTTGAAGAATTTTGCCATTTTCGTCGCATCCTCCATCCACGCAGGATCAGGCATGGGTTCATCCTCCTCAGAAGAAACCTCTTTATGAGACAGTGCTAGGTTTTGAACAAGAAGCTGGCATGCTGGATCGTCCACCCATGATCTTGGTCCAAAACAATCATCTGCATAAGCTCTAATAAGTGGTGACGGCCAGTGGTCGAGGTGTTCGAAAGCGACAAAGAGAATTGTCGCGGCTAGCACTTTGACGTTCATCTGGGGTTTTGCGAACACGGACTGAGATCGTTTATTGGAAACTTGAGGAGACATTGCCACTTTAATAGTTTTTGGGGTGAAGCCATCGCTGGGGCCGATACCATCAATGGGAGCAGTCCGTTTTCGTGATCCAGGTTGCAATCGTGCTGCACCTTCTGCAGCTTCAATATCGCTTTGACTTGCAGACAAGCATGTCACCAGAGCATTGAACAAATCTTGATTGTGAACTACAGCAGAAATGGCTGGAATTGCATTCGTCTTTGGAAATGAAATCTTGTCTTTACCGTCATGTTGTTTGCTGCCAGTGAAAATCAAAAATGTGAGGCGGCCGAGAATCATATATTTTATATTCAAGAAATATAATTTCGTAGTCGAACGAAACTCACCGTATTTGGGCGATGGTGGCCTGGTCGATTTTCAAGTGATACAGCAATCCGACCCCAGAAGTGTAGATCTCAGCCAGAGTTTTTGGTGTGTGGTTAGAGTATGGCTCACGAAGCTTCTGAAGAGTTTGTGAGCAATGATCAACATCTGGTCTCCGCCGTTTGGTTACGGCCATGGTCACAGCAACATCCGAGTCAGGACTCTGGGATCACCCTGGTACAGGGATCACGCAGGTTTCGCGTAGCCCTCACCCGAGAAATCTACGGGCAGCCAATTTTCTCGACATAAGCCTTCGCCTGGATGATGTCATCGCACAGGAGGCCACAAAATTCAGGAGTATCTACTACACATCGTCCCGACCATGAAAATGCTCGAAACTATGACAACTCAACTACATAGATCTATCCTCTATCATTGCAGAGCTTCCATCAATAGATTTCTGGCTTGTATCTTCCAATGGCACAACATGCGACCATTCTCATGAAAAATTCGCCGGAATCTACTACAAATGCAGTTCGTTCATGTTGAAACAAAAAAGTGGCAAAGTTTAGTGAATTCCAACCTACTACTGGTACTGCCAATATGGTGTGGAAGCTGCAGTCTCAGATTCGGGTGTGTCGAACCGTGAGGTGACGGGAAAAATTGGCTTTGTCTTGTGCTCCGTGATGCCATTCCCTCCTTGAACTGTGAAGCACCAACTGAGCAGATATAAAACACCAGACCTCATATATCCCGGAAAATGATCATTCCCGAAAAACTTCCACTATCAAACACTCCTCTTGGACTTTTCTATAGCTTCACCTTTTCACATTCTTCCTCCTCGATCATCATATTTGGAACTCCGTCGATAACGGGAAACTCCCTTCCTGTGGTTGGGCAAGTCAACATACCCTTGATCAAATGTACGTTCATCAACACGTGGTAAAGTGCGGTCAAGAAGTTGGGGTCATCAACAAGGTTGTCTGTGAGGGTTGGAGGAAGTGAAGGAATACCCATTTCTGTGGCAGCCTGGGAAAGAAACAAACAAGTCATAGTACTGTGAGGACTCGAAGTATACTTCAAATATCAAACCGGAACGTAGGAGAAAATCCAAGTACCTGAACAAGAGCAGCCCACTCCAAATTAGGAAGAATGTGCTTCACAAAGTCGATTTCACGTGCCCCAATCTCCCCAGCTTCAGCACTCTCGACAACTTTCACCTGGACGGCGGTAATCTTCAAAGGGAAGCCTTTGCCATCAGCCTCCTTGGTATTGTTTCTCATCGTGTTGTGCGTCAAGAGTCTCATTTCAAAACTTGTGGGTTCCTTCGGGTTGTTCGTCTACTTGCAGTTGATGATGTTGGAATGAATAGAGAAATCGACTGGCACCGTTGGTGGGGAGACGAGATTGCAGCGTCTGACTGTCTACCAGTCAATTGGTCCGAACGTCTACCGTTATTATGCGTGTTCCATGTTGGGAGTAAATTACGGTACTCGTACCGAGCACTCGTATCGAATACTGAGCAATTGCCAACATCCACCCTGTAGGTAGTTAGTACAGTACTAGCTCGTTGTGGATAGCAGTAGATTCTAGAACTGGAAGATGATATCGATGAAATACCCTGACTTTATATCATGTTGGAATTGACTCCCATCACTACTCGTAGTGGTACCAAGGATTGCAAATGATTTTGGCGCCGATAGCACTCTACCGGTAGCAAGTTGCCTATGTTAGCACGGCAGCCTGGTTGGCACCTACGTCAATACAATCACAACCACTCCATTGTTCTGAAAGGAAGAGAAATGGGATCTGCTTCGTGTTCTCGGAACGACGAGTATTTCTGTAGGATCCGCTACTATGACTACTTGGGACTACTACCGGTAAAGGTGAATGCAGTGGTCAACCCTCTAGAAACAAGGTTAGATTGAGTGACAAGAAGTCTTCCTTGGCCTGGCCATTTTTTGGCAATGGGAAATGGTGGTGGTTGTAGCTGCCTGCGATGTTTGGCGCCATCGCAGTTGTTATCGCACTTCTGAAATAGTGCCCGAGATGTCCTTTGACGAATGGTTGTGGCGTTTTGGATCTTCCTAAATGATCCCAATCGTACATGCGTGGTCTCTTCTTGGATCACCGCCGTTGCCAATAATCTCCTACTACCCCCCGTACGATAGTTATACTAGTACGTGCTACCGGCTACGCAGCGCTCAAGTATGATTTTGTATGGCGGATACGGAGCGTGGGAGTGGCGCTTGTGCAGCAACAAACGCCATGAACGATTCAGATGGGCCTAAGAAAGAGTTGTCGCATTTGTGTCAAGACAGCAGATTTTACTTAATGACAGTAAACCATCTTGAAATCGTGAACTCTTTCGAAGATGATGATCCGCCTTGCTTTGGCGTAAAAGATGCAGTGAACATTGAACATGCTCATAAAATCCGAAACAGAACAATCATGACTTCTGTATCTCCTCAACCCGAGAATACATCATCTGCTCCAGGGTGCAGAAAGAAACCATGTCTAAACAAATTTCTTACGAAAACATACCACTGCATTTCTGAGTCTGATCCGTCCATTATTGGATGGTCGAATGGCGGGGACTCGTTCACAATTCGAGATTGCGATAAATTTGAGAAGGAGGTGCTCCCGAAGTACTTCAACCATGCCAGATTAGACAGTTTTGTGAGGCAGTTGAACTTCTACTCCTTTCAAAAGAGTCGGGCAGATGCTGATCTCCAGCTAAACACGAAATCTGTCCGATATTCTCATGAGTTCTTCAAGAAAGGACATCCTGAGCTCCTTCACAAGATCCAGCGATCCACTGCATTCCGAGGGGCAAGTCCAGACCCGTCGACTTCTGATAGACTTGAAGCCATGCAAGAGCAGATTGCCAAGTTACAAGGGAAGGTTGAGATGCTAGAGAAAGCATCAATCTCCAGTGTCCGCGAAGAAGCGATGAGAGTTGAAGCCATCTATGCCGCTCGAGTTCAGAACCTCGAAATGATGGTCACGATGCTCCTTCAGCCGACAAACGGCATGGGGCTGTCCCCGGTGACATCATTACAACGAGAAACTGCCTCTAGTTTGGTTGATCTCGCAGGGTACGTTCGAACAAAACCGATGAAATGACAGGAGGGTCCACGTTTGAAGAGACAGTCAGTGGTGATTTTGGGAGGTATACTGATTAGTACCGAGCAAAGTACTACTAGTAGTTGCGTATCATAGACAAAGTTTTGTAAAAGAAATGACACATTCCTTCGTGTTCCTTGAGCTGGCTAAATGGACCATCCAAAGATAGCTCGTTCGGTCATCAGTTGTCCTACGCAGAGACTCCACGTGGATCAGTGTTTTGTATACAAGTTGCCACGTTCATTTTCAAAAAGTGGAAGTACAAGTTGTCAATCCAATCTCTAGACTAATTTTTCAAATAGCACTCCATCCAGTATTCCACCCCGAAGAGTTCTGCGAACCAAACGCTCAAACTGACCAACATCCTTGCGAAATAGGTCGGCAGCCTCATGATTGAGAGGATCGTCTGGGTTGGGTTCATAAAACAAATAAATCAAACCATAGATGACCGAGTTGATATCGAGAACAGGCCGCCAATCTTCTCGCAAGATATTCAAGCAAACCTTTCCTTGCAGATCAATGTTGGGGTGGTAGATTTTGGTTTCACACTCGACACGAGGCGGCGAATGAGGATAGTGAGGAGGAATGGTGAAAAGGAAGTGATACGTGGCACCTGCCCAGTACCCAGTGTCAGGACAAACAGTGACTTTGAAGGAAGTCAAATCATTTGGATTCGGGAAAGTGATCGTTGCAACTTTGCCTCCGTCGAGTTCTCCAATATCTGCAGGAAAGATGAGTGAAACAACACGGGAACACACGGTTTGAGCACGACAACCAACCAGGCGTACCTTTTTGAATCCTAATTTCTCCTGGAGTCTTCTTGGCAGCTGGAGCTTCTCCCTTACGAGTTGTCTTTTGTCCTCCAATTCCAAGCAAGGACACTTGACCTCCAGTTGCGGCGGGAACTACTTCCGGTGTTTCCACAGCACTTGCTGCTTCACGCTTGGCAGCTTCTTCCTTTTCCTTCTTCTCTGCTTCTCGCTTCTTTTTGAGTGCTAACATGATGGAGTTATTTGTGTTGAATGACCAAGCTGAGTAAACACCGGTATAAACGTTGTCGTCTCTGTTGTTGTAGTAGCAGACACAAGCTCTGGACTCGGAAGGCAGTGCTTGTTGTTGTTGTTGTGGTTCTGCGGATGCTGGCGTCACGGGTCTGCTCGGCTTCGGTGACGTTCCACTGCAATGACCTCTGTGACCACTCACCTTTGACTAGTTAGACCACCCAAAGTACCAACAGATATTTTTGCACTTTCCACCCATTGCCAAAATGGCGGTTTCGATTTAGCCTGTTTGGCAATGACTAGCCCACATTTGTTGGCCTCTCATGAAATGTCTTTGTGTCTGTTGAAAGTGGACTTGTGTTCAAAGCCCCTCAACAGCAAAAAAGCATTTGATGGTGTGACCACGTTTCTCTGAAATCATTGTGAAACCGATCTGCCATCCATTGTTCCAAACAGTACGGCACCAGCACAACCTGATTAGAAATGAGAATATCTAAATTTACTAGTTTCGTGATGCATGCGTATTGGGGTGGTGAATTGTACAATGATTACATCATGTTTTTGTATGGTGTTCTGCGAACGCCAATTCCGAAAGCAAGAAACGCTCTCCCGAAGAAGACGAATCACCAGTGAAACCTCAGACTGGTGGCAGCAAAGAGAGCAATGAATCAGACAGTAGTAGTTAATTTCCCAGACCTGCAAACACTAATTCAGAAAGCAAGAAACGCACTCCTGAAGATGATGAAATGCCCCCCTCCTTCAAGATATCTTGTCACACTTTCACAGATGCTTCCATGGTAGAAGACACAATTCCTGCTCTTGCCTCTCTCATCCTGCAACCCAAAGACATTCTTTCTGCAATAGGAAACAGTGCCAAAAGCTATCCAGGTAACAAGCATTTCCAGGAAATAATTCAGAGAAACTGTGCAGACCATAATGCTGCAGAAGCCCCACAAAAAAGATCACCGAAAGCGTCTGTGACACATTGCACAGCGAAGGGGCATGTTTTCTGAAGCAAAGCCGAAATTCGGGCCTCATTGAGATGTCAAAAAAGGATTGGAGTAGCTGTCTAAGATTGAGTTCACCTTGAAAAATTGGCGGATTTGCCGCTCATCAAAGGAACCTTGGTTCCTTGAACCCCATCATTGACTCCCTTCACTCCTCTCCTTCTTGGCAGCACCAACACTTCAACCAAAATTGGTTGATTGTTGTTGACGATCCCTATTTGGCTCAACTGTAGGAGTAGTGGTAGTAGGAGGAGGCATCTTGAGGATAAGTGATGAGTCTTGTAGTACCACTCAAGATCTGTTTAAACTTCCTGAAAGGCCCAGTGCATTGAACGTGTGTCAGTTCAACACTGCCATGACCAACAGGGGGGTATTCAACGTGACTGGCCCTACCATAGGGACGAGCCCAAGTCTTGGCCTAGTTGCACATCAAACAGGCCATTCTGTGCTTACACATCTCAAACATTACACGCACCAAGAAGAAGCCTCACATGCGTCATACCGCCATTTCCATGAGACCCTCGGTGACCAGTCCTCTGGATACAGACTGCATGGGGGTGTCATTATTACAGAACAAGACCTGCTCTCATACCTATGTGCTGTTGTGGGAGATGGGAGATGACAGCGCTAACTTCAGAGACTGTCAGCTGGAACTGCTAAATTTTGTTTGCAACACAAATCACAATGTGTTTGCATCCATACCCTGTGGTGGAGGCAAGTCGATATCGTTTCTGGTGCCTGCTGTTGCTAGTTCCGTTTGCTCATTCTTATTGACTATTTGGTTTTGACTAGAATCCGACTTTTCAACAAATCACAACTAAAACCACCCCAACTGGGTATTGGAATGACAAAATATCCACAAAAAATAGAAAAATACAAAAAACGTAATACCGTTGATCGCTACATATTTTTTACATAATATCAGACTCATTCCCATTACCCGGATTTTTTCAAACGACGCACGACGAGGTGGAATAGCAGCCACTTCTGTCAGCATGGAGGATGAACGAGGCAAAGAAGAGATTGGCTGGTGGGCCAGGAACCTACAGTACCTTCATTTGCATTGGAAGATTCTTGTTCTTGGACAAGTGATTACATTTCTAATAGCACTTGGAGGCGCGGCACAATCGACGTTGTATTTGCATTGCACGCTGTCGGCTCCGACGTTCACAATGGGATGTTCGTACTTTGTGATGAGTGCGATTCACATGGTTGCTTTGAGACGGCGACAAAATAGGGAACAACAGCAACAACGAGAGTTTGCACACAACACGCATCAAGTTTTGGTCATCGATCAAGCCAGATATCCTTTTTTATTTTCAACGTTCACGCTCCAACGTCCGCCTTGGCAATATTTCGTCATGGCTTTGTTGGATTTGGAGGCGAATGCAGCAACATTGCTAGCATTTCGACTTACTACACTAACCTCAGTCACCCTCCTCGATGCTTTGTCCATCCCATCAGCGATGGTTCTCTCCTTTTGCTTTTTGGGTCGCCAATACAAATCGCTACACTTGATAGGCGTCATTGTTTGTTTGTTCGGTGTATTACTCAATGTATTTCAAGATTATTCCGCGGATCATTCTGTCCAAGAAGAACAAGAATATCCACATCGATTTTGGGGGGACATGTTTGCAATCCTTGGTGGTATCATGTATGGTCTAGGTGATGTCGTTGCCGAGGTTACCGTTCGTCGAAATGGGGATACCACGGAGTATCTCGCTATGATGGGGTTCTTTGCGTTCTTTGTTGCCATGCTACAATCCGCTCTTTTCGAATGGGATGATATTCAAACGTATGTGTATGGCCCTTCTACATGTAGTTCTGGGGAAAGCTGGGGCATCCTTGTTGGTTTTGTGACAGTCACCGTGTTGGGGTACATGGGGGGTTCCAAATTTCTCATGGTATCGGAAGCGGCTTTTTTCAATATATCGTTGTTGACCGGAGACTTGTGGAGCGTGATTTTCTCTGTGGAGGAACAAAAGATGGTACCGAATTTCCAATTTTTTGTGGCATTGGCAATCGTTGTTGGCGGAATGGTTCTCTACGAAATGGCTCCGCATCCGGTCGTTCAGGACCCGAATGAAGCTGCCTGGGAGAGTGCACAACAGCAGCTGGCCGAAATTGACCAAGACTTTGAGCTCGATGACATTGACGAACAAAATCTC
Source organism: Nitzschia putrida (assembly GCA_016586335.1). Classification (NCBI taxonomy): domain Eukaryota; phylum Bacillariophyta; class Bacillariophyceae; order Bacillariales; family Bacillariaceae; genus Nitzschia; species Nitzschia putrida. The sequence continues at coordinate 71,420 of BLYE01000206.1, forward strand.
GATGACTATTTAAGAGACGACATTGATCTCGATTTTGGTGACGTTTCGGAAACCAAGGGCGGAATGGGGGACATTGAAATGTTGTGACGACTTGACGAATAAATTGGAAAAGGTAGGAATTGCAACGACCCGCAATTGTCGAAATTTTCCTGTGTCGGTCCAATGTAACAACCGATATTTCGAGAGAGAAGCTTGTGTACAAATTGAAATTCTTCAATGCCACCAACAAGGCTTGCATCGACGAGCTAAAGCTAAATCAATATAGTACTTGAAATCGTTCATGTACAAAAATACCATAGCATAATTTATTTACAGTCCGTACATTCCCATCCAACACAATCGTAATCCGGAGAATGCAACGACCGCCAACTCCAATTTTACAAAGACGGATTCGGGCATTCTCATCATGATCGGCTTGGCCCCCACGACACCAATCACACTGACAATGCTTAGAAACGCCGCTAGTGGCATCATTTTCCACCCCAACGTTCCGGCCCAAAATCGCATGGGTACCTTTCCACAATTTAGAAAACAAAAAAACATGGCTCGGGTCCCAATATAGGCCGTCGGTGACAATTTCACGACGCTTAGTAAATACACATTGAGAATTGGTCCCATGGCATTAGTCAGCATAGTAGCAGCACCTCCAACAATACCCACAATACAAGCCCATGCCAATTTCGTTCCCTGACTCAAGACAACCTTGGGTCTCTTGTCGACGGAACCGTCGTGATTGTCCAGCTTGGTGGAAAGGTGCGTTCGATGATTGTCTGTATGATTGTCGTGTGAATGAGTAGCTCCAACTCGACGGTGACTCAAACCGGATGGAATGGAATGCGCAGAACCGGACTCGGCCATGACCAAGACATCTCCATCGTCGTCATTTTTGTGATGTTCACTGCTGGATGGCGGAAGATCCGACGAATCGCCATCGCCACTTTTCGCAATGTTGTTCATGATGGAATCCTTGGTAAGCTGAAACGCGAGAATTAAAAGTAGGAATATTCCGACAAGAAGTCTGGCACTCGAGTCTGATAGATGCTTATCCAACCACTGGCCAAGTCCCATCCCCACAAACGAAAGTGGAAGCAAAATCTTTATGGTTTCAAAATCCAAATCTTTGGCGTGGATCCAAGATGCCGAAACGTCAATCATTGTAAGAATGGGAACTTGCAAGGCAACTGCCAACCCCAAGCCACCGGGAATGTTGGTTGGAGAAGTGGCGACAGTCGCAGCGGTTGCAACTGTCGCGAATCCGGGGACTCCACCTTTGCCGAGGCCCAACAAGGCCGCAATGCCAATGAGCAATGGCAGCTGGCCTTCCAATGACCAAGCTTGGGCGACATAGGCCGTCATAGGATCCATGTTGCAATTGTTGGGCTACGAGTAGTCAAGCAGTACTTTTCAGCACTGGTACTAGATTTGTATTGCTAGAGCTACCCTGGTAGCGTCGTTGTGAATGAGTACGATGGCATGCAGTGCCTCAGTGGAAATGGTGAATTAGGCATGGGTGGAGCTCGTAGTTCGTAGCAGATCATTTTTTGTACTATCTCGAAACTCATATATTTTACAAGTTGCCTTTTGTTGGTATTGAGAAAATTCTGGAAAAAAGCAAGATTGCTCAAGAGACCAATTTTTTGTGCTGTGGTGTTTGTATATGCCATGGAAAACATACCTCTATCTATGGGGATCACAGGAAACTCAAATCAAAGATTTCATCCAAGACTTCCTTCATCCTATCAATTCTGGCCGGCACCTCTAAGCCCATGATTGGTGGCATTGTAGCAGAAGGAAGTACAGAACAGCCTGGACTACCTTTTGCTGTTAGTAGGATGCTTGGCAGTGGAACCTTTGAGCTTTGAATCGTTCAAATGAAAGCCCTGCACCATCCACTTTATCTTCGAGCTGTTTTTTCCGGGAATGGAAGCAAACTGTGGAGGCCAAGGTACTCCCAGTCGTCTGCCTTTACATAGGACAAGTGGTTGATACGCAACTTATTGGCCTCCAGATCTTCGGTATTGGGAACAGTCCGGCGAGGGACCCAACCCATGAACCAAACAACATGACCTTGAAAGCAATCCAAGGTGACGGACCAGTCACAAGAAAAAACTCCAAAAGCTGGTGCCATGACCACCCCAAATGCTCTGCCAAATACTTGGCGTAAGCATACCGTTTTCATCATTGTGTAAGCCTTCTTGGCTGTACATCCCCAAAGTGCCTTTGAGGAGGTCTCGGCGTGTCTGCCAGAGTGGCATACGTTTCTCCAAATCATCCTTCCTGTTGGGGTCCCGGAAAGCCTCTGGAAAGGCATGCCACATGTTGTTGGCTGCAAGACTGGGAAGAGAAGAATAAGGTAAGTCACAAAAGTCATGGACAATAAACCACTCATCAACAGCCCGGATTTTCGGATCATATTCGGCCAAAGATCATCTGGCCAAATCCCTCTCTGGCAGGACAGACGAGTTCCTGATATAGGGGGCCGTAACTTCACGTTTTTTGTCTTTAAAATCACTCGAGTTCTGGACTTTGTGATTCTTGTTTTCGTAGTTGTAGAGGCTAGGGACTATTCTTTCTAGCCTCTTCCGGATGCTTGAGTTTTCGTCAAGAATGGAATGGAACCGGTCCAAGAAAAACTGGTCCCGTCCAACATCCAAGGGCATCCTTCATCCAAAAAGGGGCGGGCTCTTGTTTTCAAACTTCCCAGCTTTAAGGGCACACCCAGCTACCATTCAGGCCTGGGTGGTGCGGTTTTGGTTTCTTTCCAAGAGAAGGCTTGGACAAATTCGACATGCCAAAATTTGCACTTTCGTCGCGCCACCCACCAATCTTGGAGGCTGTCCCATTTCCCTCAAGCTTAAGTCCCTCCACGACCAAATCGGTCAATTGGGGTTGATCCTTGGGGTCAGTAAACAAGTCATTTGTAGGCTTTTTGTTGTAAGGCTTGGCAAGTTCTCTCTGTAAAGGTAGCTAGGTAGACAAGGAAATTACCATGTACTACCACAGCCCCATACCTATCGTCGCAATTGGGGACGTCTAGATCAACGTCATAATGACTGTCCTTGAATGCTGCTTACTGTATACCGTATAAAACACTTTCTCGATGTACAAAAATGGATGCATTGAAGAAAGCATACGGTCCACTCCAGCATGTCCTGACATATGATGGTACCAAGTGATCACCTCATTCTCCAACTCCTTTGGGACAACAATCTGCCAGTATTCTCCAGAGCGACGACACAACAAATCATATTTGCCAAACTTCTGCTTTTGGAACTGCTCCAATCGTTCCATCTTCTTCAAATCTTCATCAGCTTCCTGAATCTCTTGCATCTGTTGGAACTGCAATGGGAACATATTCACCTCGGCTGGATAGAACATCAATGATTCCGCCAATTCACACTCAACTTCCGCATTATTTTTCTCCCCAGGAGGAGAAAGATGACTCAGAGCTTGCCGTTGCATTGTCCGAAGCAATGCTCTTCTATCCTAAAGAAGTCAACATGTTTCCGCTTCAGTTCCAACAATTGAAAGAGTTGCAAGAAGAGGATGCTGCCATTCAGCTCAACTACCATTCGGAAAAGTTTCACAAGAAGATGTTCGGAGGCAATGAGTTGTTGTGTCGTCAGTCTGGAGACTATTGGCAGATTGTCGTCCCAAAAGTGCTGGAGCAGGAGGTCATCAGTTGGTATCATCATGTTGCAGGCCATGGAGTCGAACGTATGGTCAAATCGATGCGTCTCTTTCTTTTCTTGGACAAATTATTGGGGGGCATCCCAAAACTGATGTAATCCGTGTCACCGTCGCGAAACTTGGCTTCGTCCATGATGGTCAAAACACAAAAATGTGAGCCTTGGACAAAGCTGGACTGCAATTTTCGAGCAACCTTTTCACATTTTCGAACAACGACGTAGCTGATGGACTCCCTTCACTAGTGGCAGCAGTAGTAGCAGCAGCCACAGCAAGAAGAATCTTTCTCCTCTTTCTTGTTGACTCCTCTGGTACTAGTAGTGGTGGGATCAGTTGCAGTCGCAGCAACAGCAGCAAAAGTTGCATTGTCATTGTTGTCCAGAAGGACAGTTGGACTCTCAAGGGTGCACCTCTTCTTCCACTCAAAGTGGCAGAAGTCGGGAGGAGGTAGAAGGTTGGTGGGTGGCCTGATAGGAGTGTCAATTTCAGACTTGGCAAGTCGGATTTTGTCCTACTGCAATCCATACCAGCCACAGCTTGAAGGACCACACTGGCACGAGGGGGCGATTTTTGCTTCTAGTATGTCATACTGTAATCTGAGTTCTGATTTCCCGTCACATGCAAGACAGAAAGGGGTGCAATGGCACTTCTTTGTTGTCAGTTTTGATTCCTTGAAACTCGGCAGCATCATTTTGTTCGATGGCTCGAAGTACCCAAAGGATGGCTTCATCTGAGAAGAATACCATGGAGTGTGGCATGGCGTCTCCCAGACCATAGGAATGGTCTCCAATAGCCTCATGGAACTTCTGGAAAAATGCGTTAGTTCCTTTCCCCTGATGGGAATAGTGGTTGCAATGTGTACTGGTTGTATGTCCAGACTGTTGAGCAACTGTAGTGCAGTTGACCTCCCCCTCAATGGAAACACCAAAGATATGATTATGCAACATTGAGCCAAACTGACGAACGTCCTTCACTGTAGGCTTTTCAGGCAAACGAAACATGATCTGGGTTGCACGTGCCATGTGCCATGCCATTATGTGGATTGCGAATTGCTTTTGGAATTACATATTCCAAATCCTCATCTTCACAACCAAGGGGACAATAGGCTTTACTGTAGCTGGGCCCTTACGGAGATTTGCAAAAAGGCTTTTTCGTATGGTAGGTGCTGGACGGGGATCCTCGACAATTTCCTCCTCAGCTTGGGACGCCCAGAATTTTCTTTTTCCGGTAGTTGCCTTGGTCACTATTGTTCGTCCTTCTTCTTCATTTCTCATGTAGTTTCTTGGAATATTACTTTGTCGTGCGACTTGGTTGCGAACACGGGTACTATCCTCTTGTGTTTGTATCTCCATAAGTGGTTCTTGATCCGATCGACCTGCGACCATGCTTTGTTCTCCTCCATTCGGAGATTGCATATCGTCCAAGATAGTTCGACAAACAGCAAAGTTTTGTTTTGTGTGAGTGGAAACTTCAGAAGTCGACCCTGAATTATCATCACCTTCCGCTGAACAATCGGACTCGTCATCTGAAAATTGCAATCCATACCAGCCATACCCAGGTTTCCATTTCCAACGGAACCACCATCGTCCCTTGTATCAAGGTCGATTTCTTCTTCGGTACGGGTATCAAATGAATTGAGCGACGCACCCTCATCTGAAAGTGAATAGTTTTCACTTTCTTCATGGACTGAGCTGGTTTCATGTGCTTCATATTCAATAGGTCTTTCAATTGTAGGTGTATCCTGATCAATGGGTAGACCAAGACACACCAAACAAATGTTGCAGGGTTGACATGGGTGTTTTCCGAACATGAGATTTAGGGATACATGCAAACACCTTTTCCTCTCTTGAAGTAACCGCAATGGACCACACGTAGTGAAAATATCCTCGCATATACGACCAACGTCGGAATCATGTAGCAAACCAATCCCTCTCAACCTGTCAAGAGTGTCCCCTGCCTCCTTTCTCATAGAATTCAGTGACTCTACTTGATCCTCTTGTAGCAACCTTGAATCAGGATAAATGGCAAAACAGCTCTCATCTCTCCAAAGGGGCCGTATTCTTCCCATTGCCTGGACTATCGCTGTGAGGTTGTATGGCATGCCCACCATGCAAACAGAATGGCACCTCGAGCTCTCATTACCCACCAAAGCACATGTAGTGGAGAGAAGTACGTCCAAATCTCCAGAAACCCAAGCTCTTTCGACAGTGTCCAAATCCTCTGACTGGGAAGAGATGGAAGCCAAGTTGGGAATCTTGTCTTTCAAAAAGTTGTACATGTTGACACCCCGTCGGATAGAGTCAACGATAATGTGGACTGCGCCTTCCTTGGACAAACGATCAGACACCCAACTCCAAATGCCATCAAGCCATTGTCCACTGTTCTTGAAAGATACAGTGCGAACAATGAAAGGTATGTCATGGACGGACAGAGTTGGCTCGACGACGATCACATGCTGTGGTGGTAGATCCATCCACATCGCAAGGCGACGAAGCATCAAAGGAGAAAGAGTACCCGATAGGGCAACGACGGGTACTCCATAGGGCACCCACCTGTGCCCACCTTGAATACGCACTCCGAAAAGAGGACTCAACAAATGGCAAATGCACTTCATCAAATATGAATCTCCTTGTAATGCCTTTGCTTGTCCAATCAACAAGGATAGATTGCTGAAAGGCAATCAAGTCATTGAAAGCATCGACTGACAGAAACAATATGTGTGGAGCATCACTGTCTTTCAGAATGTTGGATGGGAAACTTTTTTCAGTTACCATGTTGGGAGTCAGGCTTGCAACGTGTAAGCCAAACCTCTGTCCGAAAACACCTCTGTTTGCCTACGTTCGGTTTGCTTGTTGGTAGCAGAACCTAACCAGTAACCTAGTAGCTTTACAACTATTTGGTTTTCCAGATTGTGAGCCTTTCAACTCGTCCTCTCAAACTCGGAAATGATCCAATCTTGACACCTGAGTTCTGGATCCAATTCTCCCAGAACTTTCTCCAATCGTTCCTTCTGATGTTTCTATTGTGAGTGAAGTTCCCAGAGCTTCCCTCATCACCATCGATGTAAGCCTTGGTCTCGTTCCATCGATCTCACCAAGTCTCACCAAGATTGCATGATGCTCTACCCTTAGATAAACGTATCACGTTTCTCTAGGCCCAGCACCACTTCTCTCAAGTATCCAAGACCACTCCGAATCGCCCTGTGCAAACCTTATGTGTACCAAGAACACCAAGCTCACCTTGGTTGCTTGGATACCACATTGGGTTCACGCTTGCTCACAATTACTCCGTAGTACGTTTCCTATCCGGCACGATTCCGGATTCCATATTCCTTTCTGCTCATAAATTCCCTTGTCGCAACACATACGTTTCACCTCTGAGTACACATGCCATCCATATGGGTATGAATGCATGTGTGGTAGCTAAGACAATACTTAGTCACCTCCGACACCCTTCCTTGACTTAGGATTGGTCTTCCTAGTCACCACAGTTTGCTGAGACGTCTTATTGCCATCATCCGTCTCCCTTCCTTTGATGTGTTGCGAAGGTCCACTCCTTCTTCCTTCCCAGTAGTTTCTCTTGTCCACATAGTATCTGTCATGTCGTTCCTGAGTTGCTCGATCTGTATTCTTCGTTAGGATATCTGACTTGTTCAACTCAGACTTCATGAACTTCACCTTGATGATACCATCCTCCGAGTATTGACAAAGAAACTTCGCTCTCAGATCCATATGCTTAGTTTTCGAATTCACCATTTCGTTTTCAGCCATATAGATTGCTCCCATGTTGTCCACGAATACAACCACTGGAAGCTCCACTTCAATCCCCATGGTCTTCAATACTTGCATCAAGAATATCAATTCTTTAGTCGCTTCAGCACAAGCATAAAGCTCCGCCTCACTGGATGACAAAGCCACGACGCTTTGTTGCTTTGACTTCCAGACCACTGGACATCCCATGATGAAGATCACATATCCAGACACACTCTTTCGATTGTCTTTATCACCAGCCCAGTCTGAATCTGTATAGACCACTAGATTCCACTGGTTTGGGTTGCCACTGTCCATCCTCGGACTCATCTTCAAGCCATAGTCGTCCTTGGTATCCAACACGTATTTGATCACCCGTGTTAGCTCCTTCATTGCTTGCGGTGAGGCCTTGCTCATGCACTTTGTCAACTCCCTCACTGCATTAGCAATATCCGGTCTGGTGTACTTGACCAAGTACAACAACATCCCAACACCACTTCGATATAGTGTAAAGTCGTCTGCACTCAGTTCTTCCGTCACATCCCTAGAAACACCAACATGTGGTGTTCCTGGAGTAGCATAGCTTTTCATATTCTTGACCATATCACCAAATTTCCTCTCCAACTTCTTGACCAGATGCGGTTGGCCAATCCAGCAATGTCGTTTATCCGGACTGTGCACAATTTCGCAACTCAGATAGTCGCTCGTTGTTTCTTCAGTAGTCACCTTGAAGGTCTTCTTTAGTCCTTCAACAGCATCAAGCACTGCTGGCTTATCACCAACAAAGAAACAATCGTCAACCCATAATGCCACATGAACCTTTCCTTTCTTATTCGTCCTTGTGAATAAGCAAGGATCAGCATCGCTCTTGGTGAAACCAATCTCAATCAAAGCCTGAGAAAGTCGTTTGTAGAAAGCTCTAGCAGCTTGGACCAAGCCATAGATTGTCTTCAAAAGCTTCAAACATTCACCCGGTTCATGTTCCATACCCTTGGGTATCTCCATATAGATTTCGGTATCCAGCACTCCGTTCAGGAATGCTGTCTCCACATCCACCAATAGCGCGTAGTAATTGTACACCATCTGAGCAATGATCAGTGTACGAATCGTTCCGTCGTTCACCACAGGACTGTATGAAAACATGTAATCAATCCCTGCGATTTGGCTGTACCCACAAGCGACTAAACGTGCTCGGAACACTCCAGTACGCTTGATCTCCAGCACCCATTTGCATTTGACGCATCTTCGATTTTGAGGCATGTCTGACATCTTGAATTTCGTCCAGACTTTGTGCTCCTCCATCTTCTTGAACTCTTTCATGATACCCTCACGCCACCACTTCCTCTGAAATGGACAAGTGTGGTTCCATGCTTTGTCAAATGTTTCCGGAACATCGAATACCAGCTTACGCATCTCCATTTGCACCAAGTCAGGTCGATTAGTAATTCACTTGTTCAATGTTTCCATCAACGCCTGAGCTTTGGCTGCATCAACACTCCTGCCCTTGGATCGCACTTGTTTCTTCACCAAGGAACACAACCTCATACATTGCCACAATTCCACTGTGGGCTTCAATCAAAACTGAGTTCACTCTTCCTGTACCCCTCTTCCAACTCACTCTCATGTAGCGAGTCATGATCCCTTTTCTTACTTGCCAAACCATCAACATTTTCATCTCATAGTTCTCATGTCCACCACTCCCTTCCTTGCTCTCATCTATCTCGTTTCCACTTGATTCCCTCGACATATCTGCCATACCTGTAGTGACTTTGGGTACGTCTACCGTCTCTCCAAGTTGGGAACCTTTTCTCACTGTGCACATATCAGCCAATCATGGTACTCTTCCATGGGCCCAAAGACAATAGTCTTCCTCACTCATTCTCATGCTCATTCGCATCTATCTCACAAACTCTTCTGGATCATTCTTCATAGGTCAGGTTTGCACCTAGTAGTACGTTGCTCTCGTACATAGCCATGGCTTGAGTATTCACCTTACTCATCCACCTCAGTATTCTCACTTCTTGTAGCAGCACCTCTCATTTCGCCATATTCATCTGGTGCTGTGGACTTGATTCGTTCAAGTCCCTTGATCCTCACCTCACATGCAAGGTTAGTAGTAGTAGTAGTTCAGGTTGTTTTGCTTGGTCACCATGCTGGGCTCAATCCCTTCCTGGCCAAGTGAAACGTCCTGAACTGGAGCTGTGGTACCGATTACCACATCAAAAGGAATAACCGGATCTAGAGGCTGACCGGGAGCGGTGTCTTTCCAATTAGTTGCCAGGGAAACACTGGACAAAAGTCAAGAACACTGGAGCAGCCTCTGTTACACCTTCGGTATCACGTGGTCAAGCAAAGTTGACCATCATTCCCAACATGGTTGGGCATCCTCATTTCCATACACAATCATCCAGACATGACCTCATCGTGTTCATATCCACTTCATAGTCATCATCCATGCAGGATCTCTTTCTCCGATAACCGTGTGGTGGTACTAGAGATATGCCGTTCCCGACCAACACAGTTGTCATAATCCACAACATAGTTCCAATCAATCACTAGAACCACCATTCAATATCATTCCAAGCCAACCAGGTTGCCTCACAGTCCCATGACTGGAGGACATAACCTTCATAGTCAACATATTCACCAACCTCCTGCGGATATCCAGCATCATGTCCTGAATCCCAAATCCTAACAAGACCGTCCACTTCTGGAATCCCTTTAATGCTTCGCATCTTCCTTCATTGTCTCAGGAGAGATATCTGCCAATATCTGCCATTGAATCACATTGTAGCATACTGTCTCAATCTCATTTTCTCCTTTGCCCATTAGAATCATTGAATGCAAAAGATTGTTCAATCGTTCCTATGATGCACTGTCTCACCCAACATGACATCCAAATGACCATATTCACTGCTCTACTTGTTAGTAGGAGCAGATGGTTGTCACCGTCAAGATCATTGAGTTCATCGAAATCTCATCATCACACCTCCAAGGCACCCAATCATCAGTATCTCATCGGTCAACGCCAAACAAAGCAATCTTTGCCATTCACAAGCTCAACCATAGCTCTCAGTACTTTCAGTCACTGCATTTGTGCTGATTGTACATTTTCAACACTTCTCTGTTGCTTTCACTCCTTTCAATCATACATCTTTCACATCTGTCAACACAAGAATGTGTGCCAGTTGTAGATCATCCACAATGTAGCACCAATCATAGTCAAGACCGAATTGGAATGTCACCCCTTTTGTCGCGCGAATAACCATAGTATTTCAGTCGCGGAACAGACCAGTTTCGTCTTAGTAGTACATTCGTCACGTGAGCACCATGCATTATCGCAATCTCATTTCTCCATAGTGATGATACAACAGAAAACAATCTCTCAAGCTGAATAGTGCCCAAAACAACAACCATGCAGTTTGCAGCAAAAGTCGTGCATCTGCGAATGATCCCCAATCTTGGATCACCATCATGGCGAATACCACGTGCAATTATTCATTTTTCACACCTGGACGACCATCGGATCCATTGCCATCGATCACTGATGAATTTTGATGGCTGACCTATCAATGCTTCACCTCCAGTTCCTTCCTCTAAGCCATCTGCCACGAAGAATGTTCACCAGAATTCAATTCCCTGTCCTTTCCATCTTCCTTGCCATATTCTTCACCGTAGCCATGTAGCAATACTCACACATCCAGCCAACCGCGTCATTCCATACCATCACTTGAGCCGATCTTAGTCTCTCATCTGACTTCAGTTGGTCATCATCGTCAAATCTCACATCTGCCGCTTCACACGTCACATCATTGTCCACCTTTCCTTTCATCATCATCAACAATCATCATTCAAAACTCAAAACGTCAAATTGCTATTGCAGAATCATACCGATACATGTACATTCTTCATTTCATTGGTAGTGTAGACAGTTCATATCCAAGTCATCTCAATCCAACACAACATCAGTAGCGTTGCATTTCACAATCACATCTTGGAACAAACTTTCATCATCGCATGTAGCCAGTAGTAGTAATACTAGGAAGTTGGTACCAGATCGGAAATGTTGATCGATCCGAATCATCGCATACCATCTCAAAACTTCTCTGTATCCAAATAGATCCGAATTACATGTGACCAAAATTCAAACTTCACATGTTTGTCTCAAATTGTAGCACTGTAGTCAGCAGATAGTAGTCCACATGTCTCAGTAGTAGCCAAGAACAAATCGATCAATGATGCAACTTCCAAAACACTTCTCATCACATTCGAGAATCGTCTAGTTTCATTCTCGGATTTCAGATAGTATCCCACTCCAATTGAGAAATTCATTACACTGCCCATCATGATGTTCCCAACCAATATTGCTCAACAAATTGTTGGGTCATCAAGTAGCTTTCATCTCCATCTTCAGGATTTGGATTCATCGTACGCATCACTTGCATCGACATCCGACCTCATCAACTCACATTGTCACATATGATCCATGCAACAGTGTTCATTTTGAACTTCACATCTCAATGGATTGAACCAGCAGTAGCTCACATTCGAGATCGTCCTCGCGATTACGTTCATAACTTTGATCACATCTTCTTGCACACACTGTGCACATGCTGTTATGTAGCATAGTCATTTCTAGTAGTATCACCCATGACTCTTTGTTGAACCAACAATATGTCCAATACACAATGGATGCTCGACATTTTCCATATTTCATATGCCACCACAAGTCGCTCTCTACGACAGTACATACAGTACTCGTAGTACCACTGGTAGATGTTTCTCCGTGTACAGCTGCACGCCTGCAACGTCACTTCGATGTTCACACTTAACATTGCTGCACCCTTCGACATCATTCCTTGAGTCCCACATACATCATCACGTCCAATTGTTACACGATTGCTCTTTTCACTCCACTATGTATCTCCACACATCACTCCACACAATTCCATACACTAGTACTAACGTACTAGCCACGTCTGACTTCACCATTTCTGGTGATCACTCCAATACCGTATTTCCCTTCCTGGAAACCAACCTCCACACCGTCCAAGAAAACACCATTGTAGAGGATTAACATCCTTGTAGCTTTCCAACAGCACTCTCCATTCGTCATTCGTTCTTGAACATCTCTCTATGGGAACTTCCTCCATCATTGCAACGACCTCCAATGCAATTCCCACATCTGCAATCTCGACCTTCTCACAACTCCCAAGATTGCCTATCCTTCCTTCACAGTGTGCTGATTCCATCTTGATACTCCAGTCTCTCCATATCATGGTGTCAAATCTGGTGATTCATTGTAAACACTCTTTGATCGACTTCATTGGTTTCTTTTCATAGTATCCGGCTCCTTTACTGGAATACCCATGATCATCTCAGTAGGACATGTACTTGCTTTGTGGCTCGCCACATCATAATTGAACACTTTCGTTCGACATAAACTTCCGCCATCACAGTAATTTGGTACATTTTTTTCAATCACTTTTGTCCACTGAGTACATTTATGGAGCTTCGATGATTGCCCAATGTATTTCCAAGTTGCTCGTACTAAACAGATCATAGTTCGTCACAGATGCCATCAATCGCTTTGATAGTCGTGGACACAAGCATTCACATTCTTCAACCATCATTTCAGTACGACGATCGAGTCACATGTTCAATGTCATATATCACAGACCTCCATTCCGTAGTCATGGTTCCATGATCCATTTCATCCTCACCCGATACAGAGTTCTTTCACCATACCACCGTACAGGTTCCAAGTTGTCTGGTGAATCAGTCCTCGCCTTGCCTTCCTTGCAGTATGAACACTGGTCTTCACACTCCTTCAAACTTCCTCTCATAGTATTCGGCGACTAGACTTTCGTCAAAGACTTGTGCATGCTTCAGTAGTAGTGCACGTCCATTTGACCATTGACTCAGCTCTGTCGACTCCACAAGTTTGAATACAATCCACTTGAAAATGCCTTTCCTTTTAGCACATATGCATTTCACCAGAAGACACGCTCACCGCAGTATATGAAACAGCAGATCAGGTACGAGTTCACCAGCAGTAGGTCTCTCTTGACCTTTGGTAGTAGCACTCTTCCCAGGACCAGTACAAGTATTCACCTATCGTACTGTATTCACTGTTCACCAGTACTAATCTCCCCTTCAGCAACATCCGTCACAGCAACATCACCACAATCATAGACATAAGTACCAAGTACTGCACCAGTAGTAACTCCAGTAGTAAGAGTATACCACACTCCTCACATTCCGTATCAGATTCCTCAGCATCACCGTTATCCAACAACAATCCACCGCTTTCCTCAACTCTAATCTCACCATCAGAGGAGTAAAGCACAAGTTTGACCCTTCCCTAACAAGTAGGAACCATTCACCTTCGATCTCAGCTTTCACCAGGTCTAGTAACACTCCACCTAGACGTTCACACCATCGCTCCCAACAGAACTTCTGACTGCAGAAGTCGAGAACTGGAACATTGTTTGACTCCGTTGTGTCATCGTATTCGTTCAATACCTTGTTAGAAAGTTTCACACTTGTTTCGGATACACTTGTACTTTCCAGTGACAAGTGGACAATCTGGTGTAGGTAGTAACAGAAGTAGTTTCAATCCGAATTGAAAAAGGGTTCTTAAGAATGTCCGAAAACACCTCTGTTTGCCTACGTTCGGTTTGCTTGTTGGTAGCAGAACCTAACCAGTAACCTAGTAGCTTTACAACTATTTGGTTTTCCAGATTGTGAGCCTTTCAGCTCGTCCTCTCAAACTCGGAAATGATCCAATCTTGACACCTGAGTTCTGGATCCAATTCTCCCAGAACTTTCTCCAATCGTTCCTTCTGATGTTTCTATTGTGAGTGAAGTTCCCAGAGCTTCCCTCATCACCATCGATGTAAGCCTTGGTCTCGTTCCATCGATCTCACCAAGTCTCACCAAGATTGCATGATGCTCTACCCTTAGATAAACGTATCACGTTTCTCTAGGCCCAGCACCACTTCTCTCAAGTATCCAAGACCACTCCGAATCGCCCTGTGCAAACCTTATGTGTACCAAGAACACCAAGCTCACCTTGGTTGCTTGGATACCACATTGGGTTCACGCTTGCTCACAATTACTCCGTAGTACGTTTCCTATCCGGCACGATTCCGGATTCCATATTCCTTTCTGCTCATAAATTCCCTTGTCGCAACACATACGTTTCACCTCTGAGTACACATGCCATCCATATGGGTATGAATGCATGTGTGGTAGCTAAGACAATACTTAGTCACCTCCGACAAACCTCGACCAAGTTCCTTTGTAGGCCTCCATGAAGTACTCAACCAGGAATTTATAAGGTAATACAAAAATGGAACATCCACCATTGAAACCACAAATAGCCTCTGCCACCGCTGGAACCAAAAACGACATGGACTTGCCATGACCACGAGGAAGTGAAGCCATGACGCTACAATTAGAGTTACAGACATACTGTAACAATTGCAGCTGGTTTCCTTGAAACTCGGCAGCATCATTTTGTACGATGGCACGCAGTACCCGAAGGATGGCTTCGTCAGACAAGTAGACCATGGAGTGTGGCATTGCATCTCCCAGACCATAGGAATGGTCTCCAATTGCCTCATGAAACTTCTGGAAAAATGCGTTAGTTCCTTTCCCCTGATGGGAATATAGTTGCGATGGGTACCGGTTGTATGCCCAGACTGTTGAGCAACAGTAGTGCAGTTGACCCCCCCCTCTATGGAAACTCCAAAGATATGATTACACAACATTGAGCCAAACTGGCGAACGTCCTTCACAGTTGGCTTTTCAGGCAAACGAAACATGACCATGGTGGCATGTGCATGCCATTGTGTGGATTGTGAATTGTTTTGGAATTACATATTCCAAATCCTCTTCTCCACAAAGTCCACATTTCACTGCCAGAAGCCTGTAGAGCAAAAAGTATCTGGACACCTGCTTTGGCAACCTTCTCTGCACTGGCTTTTTGTTGATTACTTGCCGGCATGTAGGCTGCTTGATTCCTGTTGACACGTAGTAGAGTGTTCCATGCATCCACCAAACACTGCTGCATTTAAGACATTGCTCCAAAGCCAAGTTGGTGAAAGGCAAACTCCATGAAACCTGTAAGTGTTTCCAACATAATCTTAGACTCCACAGCACCCAAGTTTTCGATCAATTTGACGTCTCCAGAAGCCAGCACGACATCGTTAGGATCTCCCTCTTCCATTATATCGAACGCAAATGTATCACCTTTGGTAATACGGACAACCTGGGTGAGATCGGTCACCTTGTCAATGATGCTTGTGGGAATGAATTCAAGCATGATAGAATTGAAGTGTTCAATCCATAGTGGCACCATCTGGCTCCAAAACGATCTGACCGCTTGCATAAAAAATTCTTTTTGTCATCATACTTAGGCTTTTCGTTGGATTCCTTCCTGCTGATAAAAGGAGACACCAGCTGAACAAAGTGTGCATTTTGTATGATGGTAGCATACACAGGGAAATCCAATGTGTCAATGCGACAATTGGGATTGGCCATGGCTTGTTCGTACATGGTAAGGCCATCCAACTCGATGGGTGCCCTTGGAGTTTCTTCATAGTGATAGTGCATCATGTAGGTGATGGACACAAGCCGTGGCATGTGCAACAAGATGGTTGCCTTGTCAAGGACAGTCTTTGGAGCAACAAACTTGAACATGGATCCCGACTTCTTGAGCATGTCAAATGCCATGTAATCAACAGCATCTGGTGGTTCCTCTTGACTCTTGATTATCTCTTGGCAAAGCAGCTTCAGCCTTGCCAAGGAGAGAATGTTCCAAAAGTGTAGCCCTGGCTCCTCCAGTATAGACAACATCCGGGTGAATGGGATGTGCCAAACTGTTGTGTTGATTGTGTGAGATGCATGCAATAAGTGGTGATCAAAGTTAATCTGCAGCTCTCCTCACCTGCTGTAGTACCTTTCTTGCAGGCATAATGGGCCAAGCTAGAAAATGTTTCCTCATCAATGAATCTTGTAGGCTACAGAAAGGTCAAGGAGTGGCATTTCCCTTGGATTGGAATGATTGTGACACACTGGCAGAGTGCATCTTTGGGTCTCACTTTCATGATGAAGGAACTGAGAGAAACCAGGAAAACACCTTTCCCTGCCAGGAATGTCCTCATCTTGAGGAACCATTTCTCGTGCTCTACTATGATGGTGGGCCTGAAGAAGAGGAACCACTTTGTTGCTTCCTCAAAAAGAGCTCAGGTATGTTCTGGGACTGGTTTGTTGCCCCCCAGCAGCAGTGAGGACTCCCATCCCTTGTGCAAACCTTTTTAAAGTTTTTTTACTGTTTCAGTTCTTCCTCTGCCTCCCTCCACCAATGCTGCTGCCTCAACATGATGATAGGTGCCACACCCAGTCTCACAGCTGCACTCCTGAGGGACTCCCCTCTCGCCATCCAGGTGTTGCTTGGCTTGCCTCCCCATTTTCAATTTAGTAGGTCAGTTTTTACTGACAATGATGTTCGCACCACCAAACTTGGAGTGCAATAGCCATCTGCCCGCAAGAGGTTTCTAATATGGCGGAATTTTTATCCTTGTATAAGATGCATGTCCCTATGCATCCCATTCTCCCTACGCACCATGTACTAGTATTTCCTATGTCACATGTAAGTTCTAGCTACTATTACATGATGGGAGGATGACTTTTCTTTGTAACTACTCATTAGTATTACAACCCGCCAATTGGGGTAGCTACCAGGCGTCAAACACGGTTCTGTTGCTTCTTGGGTTGGCATCCAGACCGTAGTGCTTCTTTTTCTATCCAGACAGGAGAGGTGAGATTTTTTTGTCTCGCATGCTGAACATTTTCGTGATATTGCTATGAAAATAGTAAAACTTGTACTAGAAAATACCGTTTGTGCACAAATTGTCGCAAGCGGACAATAAAAGACTGCATCGGTTGTAGATGGAACATAATCCTCTAGAGATACAAGATGAAGAATGATATATGAGCTGATCTACTCAAGGGACACCACCTACCTACGATTATCATAAAACAAAAAGTCAAATCCGCTAAAGACTCTATTAAATAATTCTATTTCAATTGTCGTCATCGTCATCTCCAGCCGCAGGCCCAGATGCTGCCTCTGGCGATGCACTACTGGTATTTTGAAATTCCTTTCGGAGTTCCCATGTATTCTTGTGGTCTCCCGATCGATGGTAGTCACCAATTTCTTTCAGAACATCTCGAATTTCAGTATCCGAACGACCTCCACTGGCAACCTTGAGGTCTTTGATGGTCCAATATTGTTGTTGACTAAAAAGCTGAAAGATGACGGATCGGGTAGGCTGGTCGGCGGTGAATTTCGCCTTTTTGTTGACTTGATTGGCAGGTGCATTGCCTTGTTCCAACATTCGCTTGCCAAATTGATGAATGGCTTCTCCGAATCCCTTGCCAACTTGACTCTTTTTGGATTGCTGCACAACTTGATTGGCTTCGACCGGCTTGACGTATCTCGAATTGTGGACTGCGGATTGTAATAGACGAGTTTTCGAAAGCTTGCGGTAAGCTGAATCCTGGTGTACTTGTAGGTTTCCAGAGCGAGTGACGGTGCCGTGCACTTTGACGCTGCCATTGGGTCGACGTGAAAAGGGGTGCAATGTTGGCAATTTTTTGGTCATGGCCTTGATGGAGTAGTGTAGGGGCAAAACATCTTGTTCGTCAGTTGCTAACTCTGGCGCTACGTGAACATCGAAAGAAGGTTCTACCGATGGACGCCCAGGTTGTCCTTTGCCTCCTTTTCGGAAAACAAGTTCGCCGAGGACGGTTCCTTCTGGTTGCTGTGCCCAGGCTTCCGAAAGCCGCGGAGGCACACGCAGCATCCAACACTCTTTGTCGGCATCTGCTATTTGAACACTACCGTAACTGTCAGCAGTCACTTTATCTCCATTGTCCTCTTTGCTTGCCATTGTATCTTGATGTAACTTGTTGGATTAGATTGTGAAGATACGATGTGATGGGAACACTCGTCATCACATCAACCACCGCCGCTCGTGGATTTTCGTGGAGCGCCACGAGCCGACTAATCGGAATCGACTAGCACGATTGCTTGAATATTGTTAAGAAGAAATAAGAGGAGGGAAATAAGAGCAGTGTCTAACTCGCGCGGTCGTCCAAAAAGGGCCCTATTTGGACCAGAATGACCGTCCAAATCAATGTCTATCTCCATTTGTCGTTCAGATATTTGAACGACATCCAAAAAATTCGTCCAAATATGGGGAAATCTGGACAAGGACCAAACTCCGTCCAAACCCTGCTCAGAGCTTCGCGCCAAAAATTTTGCGTGCAAATCGCTGTAGCTCTGGGGCCAGCAGTGCAACGTTTCACCACACAACTACATCAACAACAATCACCAAGCAAAAGGATGAGTGAAAACACCCAACCCAACATCCCAACAACCAACAACACAGCCACAAGTGTTGTCAAAAAGGAAAAAACTGGTGCTGGTGCTAAGAATGTCGCCAGCTTGCCCCGAAGCAAAAACTTCACAACCGAAGAAGACATCTTTGTTGCCAGGGCATTTGTGGCCTGTTCCCTGGATCCAATCCATGGGGCCGACCAAAAAGGAAAAACCTTTTGGACGGCGGCATTCCAAAAGTTTGAAAACTATCGTCAGGCAGAATTGGAAGTCCTCGTGGTGAACGACAATGAGCGGACCCCAGAATCCATCCAGAACCGTTTCAAACGAAAAATTTCACCAGATGCCATGGCATGGGTTGCCATTTTGAAGGCCACTCCCATGGCAAGTGGCGAGAACGAGGACGACCATTATGCTCGTGTGTGTGATTTGTTCCAGACCAAACATAAAACGCCATTTCGTTTCTTGAGTTGCATGAATGCACTCATGAAAATGCCCAAGTTCGACCCAAATTTGTCGTCCTCGTCTGAGGGATCACCCAACAAACGCCCTCGCAAGAATGATTGTGTCTCACCGACTTCCTCTGTCCATGATTGTGAAAATAGCAGTGTTTTCACAAGTGTCTCCAGCACCCTGGGTCGTCCAATCGGGGCAAAGAGAGCCAAGGCAATTGTGCATGAGGAGAAGGCTGCCGAGAGGAAGTCGATTTCCATCATATCTGAGGTGTCTGTGTCTCTCAATCACATGGCAAGTGCCCTAAAAGAGAGTCAGCTACGCCATCAACAAGTGCAGGACCGCCTATACCTCACCCAGGTCTGGAGAACCCTATTGCAGGCCAGCAATATGGAGGAAGCGGAGGTGTACTTCCAAAAGATGAAACAATTGGAAGAAGCTCCGGCCGTAGCACCAGTAGAAAAGAGCAAGGATGATGGACTGCCAGTTGAGATTGAGGTCCTTGCTGCTGCGGGTGACAACAAGGATGATGATGATGATCGCCTTCTCGAAACTCAAGAACCACGCCAACAAGGAGCTCCTACTGCTGCAGAATCAGACTAATAGTGGTAGTATCAAAGTATCAAAGCTACTAGCCATCAACAAATTGAAACAAATTGATAATACTGTTCGAGTTAGTACTAGATAGAATGCCTAGAGTGTCGGGACAACAAAGCCCGATGGAGTCTTACGTGTTCCCGTCTCTCTTGGTGGCGGTCAACCAACTGCCACCTTTGGTTGGCAGCTTGTCGTCTTGTCTCTTCATCATCCATCTGGTGCCGGGGTGCTGCCTGCTCTTCTTCTAGTGCGCGGGGCATCACTATTTCATTATTGAATGGATCGTAAGTAGCTTGGAGATCTCCTTCCATTACATGGTCATGCACTAACATATTGTGTAAGACCATACAGGCACAGGCACACTCCGAGATTTTGTTCAAGCTAAAAGCATGGATTGGTCTTTCAATCCATTTGAACTGCATTTGCAACACGCCAAATGCTCGCTCAATATCTTTCCTGGCACCCTCTTGCCATGCAGTGTACCTCCTTTCGTAATCCAACGAAGGGTCCGTCATCCCCTTTACAAAACGAGCCCGAGCAGGGTAAATCCCATCTACCAACACAAACATCTTGTCAAACTTCTCTGTGCCCACTTTGTATGGCACTGTTCCCGCCGCTGTTTCTAGGTGATGGAATGATCCATCCTCAAACCCTTGCATCAATGGACTTAGAGAAAGAATGTTGAGGTCGTTGAGGGTGCCGGCATGCCCGAAGCACACATGCCAGAACCACAAGTTGTAGTCGCATGTTGCTTCATATACGATGCTTGGGTGTTTCTCCTTGCCTTGGAAATTCCCCTGCCATGCTTTTGGACAGTTTTTCCAATGAGCATGGCAGCAATCCAAACTACCGAGCATTCCGGGAACGTGGTGGACAGCACGATGGAGTTTGTCAATTCTTTTAAGGTCGGTAGGCGTCGGTCTCCGAAGGAAATCTTTGGAATACAGTGCGTTCACAGTGCGAGGGAATGCCATACAGACAGTTCTAGCCTGTGTGATGGACATCTGGAAGGTGTCAATAAACGTGTGGTGTGCCACTCCAAATGCAAACGTTTTTAGGGGCAACAACAAGCGAGCCTCGAGACATGCCCTACCCAATTTCTTTGCACCATCAACTCCATTTCCACCGCCATCAGTAGCTCTTGTACAACAAGTAAAGAATTGATTGTCGCATGTTGCGAAATCCTGGAGCATTGCTTCAAATCTGCTCCGGAAAAGACGGAAAAAGGCCTTGAATTGACCATCTGAAAACATACTAGGTGAGGGTCCGAGGTAGTCACGCACCACTTGCTTACGGACTGCTTCATGATCAAATCTTGTCCGGGAGCTTCGGGGTTTGCTTCGGTGGCAAGGTTTCCGTTTCCTAGTAGCATCCATCCTTGCTAGTGAATTGAGAAGAGATTCAACACCCTCTTCTTCGGTGTTGTCCTTCTTGTTCCCCACTACTAACAAAGTCGTAGCAGCTACAGCCATGCTTGCTTGGCTGCAAGCTTCGATCACCAGAGCTTGTTGCTGCAGATTTTGTAGGACCATATCTTCAAAGACAGCATCAAAGTCATCAGCATCATCAGCCATGGTGGTGCTTGGGGTGTTGTCGCGTCGGGTGGTTTGGGAGAGTGTGATGTGAATGTCGGCTTGGATGACGTCACGTTTTACCTAGATTTGAACCGCCAGAGATAAATACTGCCACTTCGACGATCAAATCTATTGGTTATGGGGCCTTTGACCTGGACCAAACACATTTGGACGACCGCGCGAGTTAGACACTGCTCTAAGGCGTATAATGGGACCACCTCAAGGTCCAAAACCATGGTTGAACCCGGATATACACAATTTGGATACGTTTCGTGCCACAAAGAACACCAGTTCCTCGACTTCGACCATGGGTGTCAACAATCAACATAGCATTTTGTTTAAGTCCCAAACAGTTTCTTTTGATTCAATTGTGTATCTAATTGAACAGCATCACCAAAATCGGGTTAGAGATGGTCATACCTCCAGAGTTCGGCCGGCTGTATCCATTGATACATCGCTGCTTGGATATTGCCTTATTGTACCCAACAAGATGCATTCTACTCCAGCCAATGGAGTATTTTTCGTTGCAAAGTTATTTGTTGATAGGGACATCGATGTTTTCTTGGACATCGATGGTCCATCACACCACCATTCCAAGCGTGGCCTATGTATGCATCTTATGAAAAGGATGCGAAGTTCCGCAAAGAATGTTGGGATACCCACTTCCATCGTAGCAATGGCCCGCGAATTGTCATGCATGATGCCACAAACATCCCCATGTGTGGCCCTTCAGAGCAGACCTGCAACGTGCCATGTTCTCAGACTACTATGGCATGGCTTGCGCAAAAGGAGGTGTGAGTAACCAACTTTGTAGATGGATCCGAGGCATGCCTCTTTGCACTGGTCGGATCACAGATTCCCAAATGGTGCTGAAGGAAAGTTCAAGAATGCACATGGCAAACTAAGCAGAGTGGCGACACCAGCAACTTGAGCATTTCCTTTGAAGTCAGGATTACACGCAAGAATTTGCCATGGGAATCATCGACATCTTGCATGCAAGAAATCACAAAGGCTTGTCCAATTCTTCCTGGAGCACCAAATTGATACTTCTGGACAAACTCCATGAGCTCTGCAACAACATAGTTGAAGTGCTGGTTGATCGTCCCTCGTCCCATGTCACTTGCGCTCATTGTATAGAAAAGAAGAATCCATACTAGATCCCCACTGCTGTCCCAAAGTGTCAATGAGCCAAAGTGCACTGAGGAATTCCTTTTCAACCGCCCTATGCAAAGATGGGGCAGAGATCTTCGGAAACACTTGTGCAATGGAAGATGCATACTCCTTGACCACAGCCAGGTATCAAACCTTTGCCCATCACATTGTCATGTTTGCAAGCTGTGAGATCGTTCTTAGGATGTGAGAACAGAATCCAAGCGTCACCCCATTGCTGAACAAGCTTGTATGCATGTTGACATTTTTAACTGTTTCTGAAATGACATCGCCTTTGAGATCATACCAGAATCTTCCTCAATGGAATTTGACTCCACAGAGATTTCGGGCTTGTCTCACAGCACAGATGATTTGCAACCAAGAACAAGAAGGAGAACAAGAAGATGAAGGATTGGAAAAAGTTCCAGGCAACAACTCAAGTGGCAGTCGGAGAGACACCTTCTTGCTTCTTCTGAGAATAGAGCTGCTGACAGGAGCATTCAGAGGAGGAGGCAACAAGAAAGCAAGGGTGTGCCTTTAGTACTAGTTCTTTCCCAAAAGTAAATGGGACAACTACGAAACATATCTATGACAGTTGACTTGGTTCAAGTCCTCGCATCTCCCAAGCACAACAACAACGTTGCTTGGGCAAAAACTTTTGATCAGCAGGCACAACACGAGTTTAGTGTTGGCAAGGACTTCTGTGAACACAATGATGGTGTTGTAGTCACTCCAACTTGTGATTTCATTAGGTATGTTCAAAGATATTACAGTGCTGGATACCACTACTACTGTGTTGGAGGAGGAGGACGATCTTGCACTCTCTTCAGCAGGATTTGGAGGTTTGTGTCAATGATATCCCCACTTGGAGTGATAGTGAACAGGTGACTCAAGATCTTGCCAGTATTCTCCATGAAGAGGACCTTGTTGCTGGTGGGGAGATCTCCAAGATCCCAATCAACAAATCTTCCACCAGGAAGTGAGAAGAGGAGCAATGAACCGGCAGTTTGGAGTCCACCCAGCCTTTTTGATAGCCCATGCCCTTGACCCACAAACAAAAAACTTGAAGTTGGTATCAAATAAGGTTGACAGGGAAAATATTCAAGGTACCATTCTTCCTACACAGCATCCACCCTATCATCTTGGCCCATTTCAAGAACAGTGTCTCGTCTCTTCACTGTATTGCAAGATGAATCAGACTCTGATGGGTCCTCTGATGGTGACAATGCAAGACACAGTTGCAAAGAGATCCCACTTGAAACCCTTTGAAAGATTGAACTGATGAAATACAATGACCTGAATGTATTGCCAGTGGATGTGACAATGCCTGATGGGACAACAGTGAGAAACAATCCACTGGTGATCGGTGGAGAGAACAGAAGCAATCCCTGCCACACTTTTTTGAGCTTGGCCACCTGTATCTTGCGATCCCTGCCGCATTGGCTACAGCAGAGCAAGTATTCTCACAGGCCTCAAGGGTTATCAGTAAAACATGTTCCAGATTGTCTCCATCAAAAGCTGGGCATTGATCCACCTTCCTTCCATTCTGAAGTGGTACCAGAAGGAGGTTGGTCAAGAATATATGACACAGCAGAGGGTGAAAAAGAAACGCAAGCATTCCAGTCCAATGGATGTCATGGAGATGCTTGTTGGCGTAGGCAGCCAAGTTGACGACTGTAGGCCAATCATTTGCAACAGATGATATGTCACCCCGCACAAAACCTTCTTTGCCGTCAATCTGTTCATGATGGACCAGGAGATGAGCACTGAAGAAAATGGAGGTGCCCACCTTCATTGGAATCTTCAATGGAGGTGACTTGTCACACTGCAACAAGAAGAAATTGAAACTTGGGAACATATGTGAGTGTGGTTGATCTGGCACATTCAGGAGGGTGAATATCATCCTCTGAATGTGGTTCATCAGTCACAGCATTCACCATCATGAAGAGTGAGGTGAACCTGTGTGCACCATCAATGAACTTGACTCTATCAACTAAACTATGGTTGAAATCTTGGAGTGCCTTGACACCTTCTTCCAGCAACATAGTTCCTTGTCGAACCATGTCAATGCCCTTGAAATAGCTGTTCCGGACAACAGCAGCAACACCGACACGAGCACCCAACCAGCCAATCAGCTCTTGTTCGTTGTTGTTTCCCTTGTCTGTCTTGTCCTCGATGGCGTATCATCCATTTTGAAGGCTGCCTTGAGGCCAAAGGAATATCCTTCACCCTTTGAATTTCCCTTTTCTTTAGAACCTTTCTTCACATTGTTGGGGTGAAGAGCCTTGATGGACTTCTTCAAGACTGCAGGCCCAAAAGGTTGGATGGGCTCACTCTTCTTGTTCTTGTTAGTTCAGCTAAGTGCCTTGTGGCACCAGACAGCAAGAGGAATGAAGTGTTGGTTTTCTTTGAGTCTTCCAAGAACTGTCTGGCTTACCAATCTTGCCACAAAGGTTGCATTTACCCTTGAATTGGCCACCTTTGCTAGTAGGAGTGCCTGGTAGGTGGTCCTCATAAATGTACCTGTATTAGTAGCTACTCTGTACCAAATATATATACTCATTATATGTGGAAACCAAGTGGTCTTCTGTAGCTCAGTTGGTTAGAGCTGCACTGATCAGATGTGTGGTCCTGGGTTCAAGTCCCAGCAGTACCTTCTTTTGGATTACCCTTTGTCATTGACCCAAAAAAGAACTTTGAAATCAGATGAAGGCATCTTTAGGTGCTGGGGAGGTTTTGGTTCATATTATTTGTGGTTTGATGTTGGACATACTAACTACTAGTACATTCAAAGCACCAAGAGAATGGCAACATGGTGCAAAACAAGAAGTGCCACAATGCTTATAGAAATATGCAAAGGGCAAAAGCCAGAAGGAGAGTTTGACAATGGATGAGGAAATTTCTTTCAGCAGAACAGGCAATTGTGGTACTAACTACTATCTCCAAGCCTGGTGATTTCTAGCACAAGAGGAGTGAAACAGTGAGCTAAGAATACCTCCTGACCAATGATCACCATGATTGATAATTGATAATTGATCATCCCCCCTGACAAATTTTTTTGCCTTCTTGTTCTTATGAGGTTATTCTTCTTTCATCTCTTGGTACATGCATATGCTGTTGCCTACTGGTACAATTTATTTTATTCAATTAATTTAAAAGGTCATCCTGAAATTGCAGACATTTTGTCTTCTCCTGGTAAATTGATTTCAGCAGACATTCTTCGGAATAGAAGATCCAAGATCCAGGATGGTGGTCACCGGACATTGCGCGAACCGCACCCATCCGTGGCCGCACCAGGCGGACGGCAGGCGGTTGTCGGATGATAGATATCTTTTTTCCCGCGCAAAAATAGTTGCATCCGACACGACGTCACGCCTGCCACCGTCCCTCCTGCAGGCTGTACAAAAGTCGTTTCTTCCAAGGCTAGCAAGGAGAGTCCAATCTTCTGTGAGAAAGGTACACTTGAAAATCTGAAATCTTACGAACCCTCTTTTGCAACCCACACAAAACGTTCCTGAAGAGCAACTTCCTGCAACGATGAGCCGATATGGTCGAAACGATCCGTACCCTCCCCGCCACGACGATCGACGTGATGGAGGTCGAGGAGGAGGAGGCCGTGGAGGCCGTGGTGGACGAGGTCCTGGCGGAGGTGGAGGTGGAAGGGGTCGCCGAGGGCCAGGGTGAGTGTTGCGTCATGTGATTTAACTTGGTTCATTTTAGTGTTACTACGTAGTGTCTACTTTATGTAGTTTCCGTTGCAATTGACTGTGAATGTGAACATTGCCCCTCATACTTTGTCAACTAACCATCTATTTCCCACTTGTGTGCAGACCTGAATCTTTCGAAGTCAAGACCAACCTCTTCTCCCTCCAATACCTCAAAGCAAATACTTCTCCAACCGACTGCTGGTTCCAATACGAGATCAAGGTGATCCCACTGAAATCTCTTCGCGAAAAGGACCGTGATTCTTTCACTGGTCCGGAATCGCTCGCTGAAGACACTGAGTTGCGAGCCAAGAGGTTGCAAGATAGCGCAGAAAAGAATGGAAGTACACCTCTCTTTCGCAAGATATTGCAGCAATTGGGTGCTAAACTCCGTGAAGAGGGTAAAGCCATTGCAACCGACCAAGCTCATATGGCAGTGTCTCCCACAGCTCTATATAGCCATTCTGAGAGAGCACACTCTGATCCAATCTTTGTCAACATCGATCCTCGCACATATTTCAAGATCATTTTGACGTTTCGAACGACTATTCCACTTGGTCCTCTCATGGAGCCATCGGCTTCCGCCGATGCTGTTTCTCGAATTTCTCAGTGTCTAGGCTTGCTATGGAAGGAGGCCATGACTCGCAATTTCATTGCAGTTGGAAAGGAGCCTGGTTCATACTTTCTGCCCTGGAATGATCAAATTACCTATATGCGCAGAACCTTTCCCGAGTACTATGTGCGTTTCCATTGTGTTTGATACGAGCCGTTACTTTCTGTTTCTTACATTGGTTTATTGATCCACAGAACAATCCTTCATCGGTGGCGCCTTTTTTGGGGCTTTCCTCCTCAGTTCGTTACAGTACCAAAGTTGGCTACAATATTGTGATCAACAACACTGTCGGTTGGATGTTCCGTTCGAGCGAGACAGACCCAGTCCCCCTCTTCGACCCCAGAGCTCGAACCATTGCCGGCATTGATATTCGTGGTGATGTGCATCAAAAGATTACCAACCCAGATGTCAGATCTCAGATCGAATCCATTCTCAGCAAGATCCATTTCAATGTCCGATATGTCAAGGGCAAAGAGTGGGAATTGGGTAAGTTCAGTAACTGGAAGGAGTGTTTTCTTTGCATTGTTTTATATCCTCACCCATATTCTTTGGTTTAGGATGTGAGGAACAAAATAAGAGCCCTGGATATGTGGAGCGAAATCGCGTATTCCGGAGGGCTCAAGTCAAAATGGCAAGTCCAATTGATCTTTTTCGAAATGAAGATAAACCAGAGGTCGAGAAGCCCAGGATTCTGTGGGGCTGCGATGAGGATTCATTTCCGAAAATGATCAGAAAAAAGGAGGAAACTGTGAACATTGCACAGTATTTTCAGAAGATCTACGGTGTCCCTGTCAGGTTTCCCAACATGCCTGTCATTGGAACCAAAAAGGGATATTACCCAGTCGAGTTCCTGTTTCAGGAGTTCTCTCGTTCGCCAGGAAATGATCCCTCTCGAGTCCAAAAAGTTCTGAAGTATCATGACGAGTATGCTGGCATCAATAGGATGAATCATGTCAAAGACCTGGCCAAGGTGGCAAGTTCCACCGGTGGAGAAAAGAATAGCCTCCAGTCGCTCCTCAACGACTTCAATTTGAAGCTACAATTGGAACCCCTTGTTGTCAAAGCCAGAAGGCTTCCTGCTCCGGAATTGCAGTTTGCTCGCAACGATACCGAGTCTGCGGCCTACGATGGTTCGTGGAATTTGCACAACAAAGTATTTCACAGGTACGTGCCACTTGTATTGTAGATTCATTGGACTCTGCTATCTCTCACACAAATTCATTTGATTGCAGTCCTGCTGATTTGACGTCATATGCTGTTGTTGACTTCACTAGCGGTGGTCGCCCTGGTGTCCATGAGGTGATGGGGGTTCTCTTCAAAACCATGAGGGGACATGGTATGAGGATCCTCAACAACGGCGAACGCCACCTCAACGACCTCATCATTCGAGCCGATCCACGTCGCAATGACAAGGTAGGTTGCCTTCTGCACAATCTTCGACATTTTGACTTTCAATCTCTCGGCAAACATGGCATTCTGACTTACACCGATTGTAGATTCTTGATGCCTTGCAGGAGGCCAAGCATCGAGCCCAGGCTGTGTTTACCCAAAGATTCTTTTACACTCAAGTTTTGAGGTTGGATGGTATTGTTGAAAGTTGCTGGGTAGGAAGAGAGAACAATGCAGTGTTCGCCATTCCTATCAGTGATAGAAGCATCAACACCCACATGATCACGAACAGAGCAAACGGCTCAGTGGCAGAGGCAAGAATTGCTTTCCGAGACCCAAATGGAAACTTTGTTGATCCCGCTGAAGTTCCTTGTGATGGTACGTACACAGTCCATGAAGTTCATTGAAGTGAATTTTCAAATGTAGGGACTCACCTGGCAAACTGATAGCTGGACCTGCTGATTTTGGCTTCTTTATTGCTGAACATGGTCATGTACCAATGAGTGAAATTTCAGAAACAGAGATCAACCCTTCTCTCGTTTTGGAGCCTTTCCAGATTGGGTGTCCAGCCCAGATTATTGTTTACCTCCCAGACAATTCGACGCAGCTGTATGACATGGTCAAGACAATCTCTGACTTGTCGTTGGATGTCAACACCCAATGCATTGTTCAAGCTACCGCTGGCAGGCAAAAGCGATTGGAACAATAGTACGTTGTCAAGTTTTTCTGTGTTGCTTGTCATTCGTTTCTAACTATGTTGCCTTATTTCTCTGTGGCTAGCTGTTCCAACTTGGCATTGAAGTTGAACTCTAAACTTTACAATCAGGACAATAGGGCAAAAGCTTGGTCCCTAGGGCGCAATGCACCTTGGATGGAGGAGAGGCCCACCATGGTTATCGGTTACGCGTTTTCTCACGGTCGTATCGGTGGCAACGCAGCCACTTCAGTGGGTGGTTGCACATGTCTGAGCTCGAGTATGTCGATCGGGCAGACAGTGAAGTTTTTCCGCTCCGATCTCAGAGCTGAAGGAGTCCCTGAATCTGTTCTCAAGGGGCTCATCAACGAGTTGCTGATGTCATACCGAAAACATGTTGGTACTGATCCACAACGAGTCCTCGTTTTTAGGGAAGGTGGTTCGAGCGGATCTTTTGATCAAGTTCGAAACGTTGAATTGCAGTGGATTCGGGAGTGCTTTGGTCAGGTCCCCTTCACTCTGGTTGTTTCCAATGAAGAGCACAATGTTCGCATTGTTCCTGACAACTATCAAGATGCCGTTCGCGGAAACGTGCCCAGTGGTACATTCATCGACGATGGGTTCGGCGATTCTATCGAGCAAGGTGAAAATGGGTTCGAGATTCTCATCACTCCTCAGGGTGGTCTCAAGGGTACATCGAAACCCATGATGTATCAGTGCATCGTCAACGAGAACACGGATTTGACGAAACAACTCCTTTCCAAGGTCATTTATGACATGTCCTTCCAATGTAAGTGAACAGTCTATGCTGTCTTTTGCTTGTCAAATTATGCCTACCTCACATTTTCCTTGCCACCAAAGATGGTACTGCAACGAAGAGTCCTCGAAAGGTTTGTATTTGAAATGCAAAATGTCCTACCTCCTTCTTCTTGTTTACTAACCTTTTGCTTTGCAGGTTCCGGTACTCTTGTACAGTGATAAGATTGCGAATCGAGCCATGAAGTATGGAGGAACCCTCGCGAGTGTCCTGCAGTATGGCGAGCAATATGAAATCTCTGAAGATTCTCGTGAGTTAGTACGAGTTGGAGATGTCGGAGCACGGCGTAATGGAAGCATGCTGGGAATGGCGTTCCGACCTCATCTATTGTAAGGAGCGATATATTTGGTGCGTTTTCCTTTCAATAATTTCAAGCAAGAACCAAGACTGCATATCATTAGCATTTGACATATTGTACTCCGTGGTGACAAGACATCTAATACTAGGTGGAAAATATTTCTTCAGTTCCGACTAGTTACTTGTCGTCTTTGGCTTCATACCCTACTGGTAGTCCACCACTGCTACTTACAGTTTCTGTAAATGGACAGCACCGACGTCCTTTAAAGTCTCAAACATAGCTGAGGTCCACCCCAAGGTCAAGAAGAGGAGTCAGATTCCGTTGCGACGTGTCGTAGAATATGAGACTATACCGATCGCCATTGTTCCAGGTGCGGACATAGTGAACATGGCGTCCATCTACCCGGCCAATGCAGTTGTGCGTGTCCACAACATTGACAAACACGTTTCCATCCCCATCGATTCCCTCCACACAAAGCTCCCCCCCAGTCTCAAAGCTTCCCAAGGATATGGCGTATTGGAACGATTGATCTCGATGATCAATATGTGGCGATGCCACAAAATTCTTTGTGACCGCAATCCCACTGTAATGGTATTCAGGATCCGCCCAATCCATGAGTTCTCGACAGGCCTCTCTCAACTCTCCGTAGAAACGGTCGGTAGCAACATTGGTTTGAAGGACAAGATATCGTTCGGCTGCCAATCCATCTCGTTCATTTCGTGCAGGCCATCTCAATGCCTCCAGGATACCCTTGAGTTTATCACAAATTTGAGTTGGTACCGCTTTGCCCGTGCGTTTCACGATTGGGCGTGCCTCTGGATGTTCGTTGTACAATGCGACAAGTCGATCAATGATATAATCGGATGCGCCTTCATCAAGTTTGCCCTCTTCTGTACCGTTGTCGGCTGCTTCTGTGGTAGATGCAATACCAAATCGCTTCTCTAACATCTCGAGCCTCCGTTGGAGCTCCTCTGGATCCAGCGGTCGCAACTGATCGGCCAAAGGCGGATCTTGGCCTGGAGGGATATTCTTTTGAGGCTCACCAACATCATTCCAATTGGCCATAGCACTATCGCTATTCTCTGCAGGGCAAACCTTCACGGAGAAGGTGGTCAAATGGCCGTGACCTTCATCCTCAGCGTGTCGTTGAAACACTTCGACGGGATCAATTTCCATTCCATGAACTGCTTTGAGAACTAGCGCAGCCTCTGCTGCATCACGAAACACTACAATAGCATAGCCATGATACTTGGCCTTGTCTCCTTTTCGGTATGCCTTTCGCACCACACGCTTGATCCACGGAGTCGGAACTTCTTCTGGAAGAACATGAAACAGCATGGCTCGGAGGTACGAGAATTGCTTTTTGGGACTTGTCCAACTCAAAGGAAGATCTCCGACCCACAAGGTCCGCTCGGCTGTTGCATGGCAGGCAGTTTTTCCCCTTGCCCCTTTTCGGCGTGCTTGTTCGTCCCGGCGTTGCTTGGCTTTTTGCGTGCTGGGAGCATCGTCAATGCTTTGTCCTGTCGCAAAAATAGCCGATCCACACCCACTCGTGGGGTCTCGCAAGTGTTTAAAGACATGATTTCTGGATGGAAAGACTTTTTGACAGAACATACAAGATATTGATTGGTTTGCTTGGGATCCTGGCTCCCCACTGGCCTCCTTGGGTTGCGTTTCTTTCTGCTGGACCTTCAATTGATCTCCGGAAGGTGGTTCTTTCACTACCCTCCACGTCTTGTTGTGATCATCTAATTCAATCCCCATGGTTTCCAGAGCTCCTTTGATTTGGTCTGCAACCTTGTGTTGTCTGTCTGCTCGCATTGCCACTCGCTTGTGCAATTGAGTTTCCACGAGGTTGCGTTGCTCTGAACTCAGAGGAATGTCGGGATTTGGAATTTCTTGGTATGTAATCCACGCCTTGGCATGTTTGATGCGAGCCTTTGTGACCATGGAAGGGTCAGGCGGGGCTGCCACGGATTGGGCCAGTAATTCCTGCGTGACATCACTGTCACGAACAGGAGTTGTCAGTGTTGTCGATGTTAAATTTGTTGTAGAATTTGTTGTAGTACCGGAGGTGGCTCTCTCCTCAATGCAAAGCCGTTCCACTGCGTCTTGAAGTTCACGGACGCCAACACCAGGTTTCTCACGCCATAGTTCGCAAACTGTCTTTTCTACCCAATCTCTTCCATTCATTGCATTTGTTGTATTCTTGTACAGTACCAGTATTGTATCTTTACTGTAGTGCAAAGTACGGTAGTTCACACCTGTCAAATGGTTGTGAAAACAATCATGGCCACACCACTACCAGGTACTAGTACTCTCGGTCTGCATCGGGAATTGCAGTTGGACATTCCAGGTGGAACCCCATTGTAGGATTGAAATTAGTTGAAGTAATTCGTAACCGTGTTAAAGAGAAATTATGATACTACCTTCACTTGGATCCACCAAGGTATCAGCGAACCATCAATCGCTCCGAGCGATAGTACGGACTACGAAACATACCCACACATGGTACGTTAGGACATCGGGGCCAACGTTGGGATCTTACGTACAGCGTTCCAATCGTTAGGGACAGCGTTACACAAATATTGCGTGCGCTTTCAAACAGTCCCCCAAAGGTGAACATCAACTCCTTTGTTGTTTTCATCTTTCCCAAAGCGCCCAGTGATTTTATTCATGTACTGCCAAAAACCAGCACATCGGAAACCCTACGTTACCGTCTCGCCGTTCTTCTTTCTCTTGCGGCTACCAGCATCGTGATCATCGGCTGGGGGTATCACTGTGTCCTTTTCACTTCTTCTTCCTTTTCCTTCATGGTCATCAAACAAATCATACAACACTCTCGAGATCAAGTCAATCCTCTTCGCTCCGCCTGGGATAACCTTCGTCGCAAGATCAGCAACATTCTCATGCGTCGAGATGTGTGAAGTCCTAATTTCTCCCATCGCGACTGCCTCCCTCACAGCGTGATAACAGATGGAGTTGCTCTTCTTCTTCAGCGTCGATTCTGGCTTCGAGGTATTGTTGATTACGGACATGTTATCTCCGTATACATACGCAGGTCCAGCGAGAGGGACTCCCATCATCCTCAATTTGTATCTGATTCCACGGATAGCCTCCATGCCGATCTTCATGGCCACGAACTCAGCTCCAAATACGGACGTCTCCACGGTTGCTTGTTTCTTCGAAAGCCAGTCAATTGGTGCCATATTCAAATAGATAAAATAGCCAGTCCTTGACCTCCGACATATTTTGTCATCCGCATGAGAGGAGTCAACAAACAAACGTAGATCCACATCCTTTCCTCTGGGTTCCGGCGCATTTGGTGGGATTGCTTCCTTCACATCACCGTAGAACTTGGTCCAATCGCACTTCTGGAACCTTGATTCATCAATTGCCGGATAGGAAGGGTCGAATATCATTCGGGAATTGTGTTTGCACTTGAGATATGCGAAAATTCGGAGCGCCGCCTGGAGATGTCCTTCTCGTGGCATTGCCAAATGAGACGCCAATAGAGAAACTTCCGTCATGATATCGATTCGTCCAATTTCAACCATCCAACGTAGGATTCCGATCATAGATTGAAAGTAGTTTGCTTCGTCGGCATTCAGTTCTTCTGTAATGTCGGTGTCGGCGTTGTAGTCATTCGAGAATGGCGTCGGCACATTCTTCTGAAGTCCCGGCAGTCCTTTCTCTTTCAGTCGGTCCTCGACCTTCTTGCATGCTTCTTGAACATACTTGCTAGGGCTCATTGCCCATGCAGTGACTCCATTCGGTAGAGTTGTTTTCCTCAACTTGGCACCGAGATAGATATCGGGATCCCCAATAGAACCTTCTTTCATTGGGAAGTAACGGTCGATGTCTTCCAAGGTCTTCCTGGCATCGTGGCTGATAGCCAAACAGTCATCAACGTAGAGTAGGACATAGGCGTAGTATTCAACTCCGTCAGTAGGTCGGGTTTGAGGCTTGTACCAGAGGTCTGGGTCGGCTAGACATGGTTTGAATCCAAGCGTCACCATGCAGTCGGCAAGGTGATTGCGAAAACACGCGCCAGAAGATTTTAAGCCATATAGTGCACGAACGATGATGGCTTTCTTCCCCGCATGCTCGCCCCACTCGCTCCCTAATATCGCTCTCCTCGGTAGGCGCAGTCAAGTAGGCGTTCTGAACATCACTAGCCATTACCTCGAGGTCGTTGAGGGCTGCTACCGTAAGTGAAATCCTCACTGTTTCTCTTGAGACGACACTCGCATATGTCATGCCGGCAGGCGTGTCCGTCACATGTCCTCCTGCGACATATCTAGCCTTTCTTCTGAGCGACTCCATTTTTACGCAGAAGACAAAGTGTCCCTCAATTTGTTGATACCCATTGGGTACCTCCTCGTTGTCCTCGAGTATCTTGAATGCGACCTTCACATTCGCAAGCTCCAATCTCACGGCATCCATCCAGAGAGTATTCCCATTGGCAGCATCCAACTGTCGAGCTTGCTCAATTGTCTTTGGTACACGAATTCCAAATTGGTGAGTCATCTTGTGATATCTGGTGTTGACAGCAGAGATGATTCGTTTGCTTTTCTTCAGAACATGAGGGGCCCACCAATGGAATGCGGTTGCGTCCAGTAAGCCTTTGGCTTCGGCATACCTTGCAACTTCAAGTGGAAAGGACTCCTTCAAGTCTGCAAGCAATTCCCAACTGGTTGATCCGTCTTTCCATTGAACACAAAGCGACCAACCTTTGGTGCTTCGGCGTGGTACTCTTCGGCCTCGAAGGGTGAACCACTTCTGATCCTCAGTGATTGCCGTATCGTCGGTCTTGTGGTCGACCAACTGATCCATCAACAAATATCGGTGACCATCAGGTGTAGATTGCGACCACAGATTTTCCGCGATCACATTGGCTGAGTACTCTGCGACTTGTCCATCTGGAAATTCAACTTCATACGTGCGCGTGTCCAGGATGGGATTTGAATTTGCAGTCCCCCGTAGCCGGCCATCGGCATCCCGTTTTCGCCTCTTCACAGTGCCCAACATTTCTCGGTCTCCAATCGGAAGTTGGACTTCTGCATTCACGTAGTGGTCTCCTTCCTCCGGGGTCACAGCAGGCTCATCTTCATCCTCCAGGTGTTGGTGATCCTCACCATCATCATCTGCATAGAGCTCGAACGTCGGCGTCTCAAAATCATCTGGAGGTAAGTCGGGCTGTTTAGACTTTCGCCCTTTCTTCTTCGGCTTGACATCCATTGCAACCTTGATGCTCTCATCAAACTCTTTTCTCCTTTTTATTTCCAAGGCATCTTGGATCTCCTCCTGGGTCAGGGCTCTGTAGGTTGACCTGTGGACGACTTGTCCATTTTTCTTCAGTATCTTCGCAGTCAGAGCTGGGCCAACGGTCATGCTGGGGCCAAGGTAACGACCGAGTTGGAGTTTGGATTCGGGGAATGAGACGGTGGTGTCGCGGAACATCACGAAATCATACCAGCCGTGTTCACAAAGATGTGAGATATCTGGAGTCTCACCAAGCATCATAGTTTCTGGAGTTTCGCCTTGGTTGTTGAAGAGGTTGGAGGCGGTATGGGATTGAATCAAAGCTTCGAACTCGAGGCAATCGTCCCATAATCTGGCTGGGGCTCCAACTTTCTGCATCTTTCTGGATGTTGCGTGCTTGAGTCTCTTGATGGCAGACTCGGCGGCATTTTGCCAAGGTGAGTAGGGCTCGGTCGTTCGGATGTGACAATGAGACTCGCGAGCTAACTTCCTGAAATCTCCCTTGGTTTGTTCCTTGGAACCATCAATCACAATCGTATTTGGTACACCGCAGGTAGCGAAGAGGTCAGTAAGCGTGTGCTTGGCGTCACTCTTTGCCTCCATTGGATATGCTCTCACCCATCCGTTCCTTGCAGTATAGATCTCGGCGCAAGTATTGTTTCGTCGGCTTGGGATTGAACTAAACATTGTATCACAGAAGAGCGGTTCGGAGAGGCGACGGTATCGGAGGTGACGGTCATTTGTCCTGAAGCGTCGGGACAAAGTGGGGTTGACCATGGTCCGAGTTCCCCTCTGGGTGGTCTTCTGGAGTGTCTTCTGGGCTGATTCGGCACCGATACCCCAGTTAGCGGCGAGCTGTTCTGGAGTAATAGGTGGTTTCTTTCCTCGGGTCAAAACAGCGTTGACTTGAACTGGATTCGGAGTCGGTGGACTGTACTGATCGTGCAAGATGGCGATGTTCGGGGTAGAAAGTTCAGAAATTTGCACGGAGTCCATGTCCCCCTCCAGCGGCTTCGAATCAATGGAGAACACAGAGAAGCGAGGAGTAGGTGTAGCAGGAATAACATAGCCTTGAGAATCAACCATAGCTTCCTCTCTTTCTTGAAAAGAAGTACAAGTAGGGTCCCATTCCGGAGAAGAGTAGGTAAGTTCGTGTAGGCCCTCCCCGAAAGCAGCATTGTATTCCTCAATGGTGGGGCGGCGACTAGCAAAGAAACTTGTCACTCCTCGTAGGGAAAGTGGAATGATGTAGTCAGCATCTGCGTCGTCATCATCAGGAATAGTAATGGCATGAGTACGCTCGTCCGGGTCCTTGGCTAAGAACTTCGGGGTATCATTGACCAAAACGTCATTCATCCGCAATTGCATAGGGCACAGAAGGTTGTGATTCAAATGTGGAATATGAATCGCCTGGTTGATCATCAGAATCTTAGTCTGTCCAGTCTTGGGATCTTCATATGCAATAGCTGCATCAACGGTTTGATAGGTTTTGGCTCCGTGGCGGGAGTCATAACCCGTGACTTGAACAGGCCTTTGGTGATCGACAATCACAAGGGCTTGTCCTCCAACAACACAAGTATCGGCATGTGTGTCAAGCTCGGTGTAACTTTCATCAGAGGTGGAAGAAAAGATGTTGGACAAATTAAGCATCCTTGTCTTCACCACAGTTACAGCCTTGAGTTTACGTTGACGGGTAAGTGCCGGATTGTTGCGATTGTTGGTTGCGACAGGGGTAGCGTCACTGGAATCATCATCGTCAGTATCGGTATCCTCAGCTTTCTTGGAATCGAGTTGGCTCACATTGCGCTTCTTGGACATTCCTTTGTCTCCCTTCTTTTTCTCGCGTGCGTCTCTCAATTCCTTAAGCTTGGCTCGGGCCTCGGCCGTGAACTTGCGATATTCTCGAGCATCGTAATATCGGTCCTTCACATCGGCGGCATCGATTTGTTTCTTGTTGCTGGGCTGCTCCTTTTGGGTCTCTGTCTTTTGGCGTTTGGCAGGACGTTCAGTCTCAACTTCGGAAACGTTGAGCTGACGGTCGTTGTTACCATGGACTTGGAGTTGCTTCACAAAATCCATGTACAAGGCAGCAGAGTCATCAAAGCTGCGGCGCAAAGCAGGGGTAGCCAGGATTTGGGTCCTCACAGGGTCGAGATCACGGGTCTTGATCCCATTTTGTAAGTACCTCACCTTGGACTGTTCATCGAGTCCGTGGTATCCGTGCTGACAAGGTTTTGCAAAATTTGGTGTTGCTTGACATGGATCCGACATGAACCTCTCGAATTTCATCTTGCGTTTCTCACCATAATATGCTGTCTCACGTAGCAAGCGTTCGGCATCGCTAGCGAGGAAATCAGTGTGGTTTCTTGCCCAAATAATGGTTGAACAAGGCCAGGAAAGCAGCTCTTCCGTTTTGGGTATGACGGTTGGGCTTGATGTAGGTGTTGCAGTCCAGGTTCAAGGTAAGTGCATTGATGATTTGCCAGACGCGTTGGTTGTCAATCTTGAATGCCTCACACTTGATTCCGAGCTCCACATCTTCCATGATTGGGGCGCGAAATTCCATCTCTTGCTGTTGGTTGTCCCATCCGTCACAGGGTCATCCATCGGGTGAAGGTTGTCTCGAACAACGTAAGAGAGAGGTACGCCAGTAAGTCCGGTAAATCCGCGAAGGTAGTCAGTGATTGCCTCCAGGGTCATACTCCAGTCCCTGGTATCAATGATCTTCTCGGGTTTCTCGGGGTCTTTGTGGTTCTCGGTCCATTCCTTCAATTGCTTCACAGAACGAATCGAAGCAAGGTGATATCGTTCGGAGTCGTGATGCGGGAAGTGTTGGTCCGGTATTTCAACCAAAAGATAGTCATTTTCAAGTTCATCTCGGGCTCTGGGAGACACAGCAAAACCAGGTGCGTAGATCTCACGAGCAGAGTTGGGTGTGCCATCGTAAGCAGGGTTGGGAATCAAAATGTCCAGGACGTCCTCACATTTTTGCAGATCTGGTTGACTTCATCGTCGTCCAGTTCGGCGAGTTCCTTGACAGAGGTGAGTCCCAAGCCATCGTACATCTGGGTTGCCTGCGTTGCGAGTAAACCCAAACGGGTAAAAGCAGCAATCATCGAGTTGATTGGAATGCGGGTGCCTTGGGATGGGTGCATCCATCGGATCATCAGGCGGTCCGTTTCCATCTCCTCCAGGTACGTTGGGTTCGTCTCCGTTGTCGTCGTCGTCATCATCACCTCCGTTGTCATCATCATCATCGCCATCATCTCCTCCTCCAGCAGCAACGAAAAGGTTAGCCAATCTTGCAGCCAGTGCAGCAGCCCCAGGTTCATCATTTCGAGCAGGTGCAGGTGGTTGCTGGTTGGCATCCTCAGGTTCGGCTTCTGGGACTCCATCAACGACTGGCTCATCCGCGACTTTCTCTTCCTCCACGACTGGGTCGGGTGGAGCATCAATCGGGTCGACAGGGTTGACAGGATCAGGGTTAGCATCGGCATCGGCGGCAACAGCGCGAGCAGCAGGAGTAGTAGCCTTGGCTTTCTTCTTCTTGCGATCGGCTTGGCGAGCAGAGGTGCGAACGGTAGTAGGTTTGGTTCTTGCCATCTTGACAGCTTCTCTTAGAACGTTGGGTCTGATAAACTAGTTGAAGTAATTCGTAACCGTGTTAAAGAGAAATTATGATACTACCTTCACTTGGATCCACCAAGGTATCAGCGAACCATCAATCGCTCCGAGCGATAGTACGGACTACGAAACATACCCACACATGGTACGTTAGGACATCGGGGCCAACGTTGGGATCTTACGTACAGCGTTCCAATCGTTAGGGACAGCGTTACACAAATATTGCGTGCGCTTTCAAACAAAATCCGAGAATGATGCGGCCAGATCTCCGTGAACTTGAGCTTGACGAATAGGCTTGAAGACGTTGCACCCGCCAGCTGCCACTGCAACCAATGATGATGCAGACAACAAACCCGATCATCATATTTTTTGTTTTCTTGTCCATTGGGAGGAGGGTTGTTTCATCGACCTTGTTACACAAGTGAACGCAA
This sequence comes from Nitzschia putrida, assembly GCA_016586335.1. NCBI lineage: Eukaryota > Bacillariophyta > Bacillariophyceae > Bacillariales > Bacillariaceae > Nitzschia > Nitzschia putrida. The sequence goes on from BLYE01000206.1 coordinate 110,874, forward strand.
GAAGTCTTTGTATCTCCATACCATTGACTTCCATTGAACTCCTGGCAATCATGAGCCGAAAGGAACAACAAGAATGGCAAAGTCTGATGCTTGACTCGACGTGTGCTGCCATTGTCACATACTTGGTTGTTACCCAACCCGAACTCTTCAATCCTTGGGGTTTGACGACATGGCAATGGTTGTTGGGCATTGTCTGTATTCGTGTGGCTATTGCATTTTATGACCATTTGGTAGTCTTTATCATTGATTCCATCTTTCACAGTACGCTCTTGCCCACCCGAACCACGGGCAAGCCGGTCCGCTACGTCGACTTGGACACCAAGTCCTACATTTATTTGACCATCAACGCCTTTCATGAATGGATCTTTGTTCAACGTTTCTGCTACTACATCTACCATTCGCCTGATGTTTCCATCGATCCTAAGGATATCACGTTCTCCAACACCATTGGTGCCTTGTGGGTGATCTTCATTGTTTTGGACACGCTCTATGCGCCTTGCCATCATTTTTTGCACTGGCCCTCGGTTTATCCTTTGATTCACAAACACCATCATCGCCAACACTTTCCTACCCGTGGGTATCTAGATGCAGGTAATGAGCATCCAATTGAACATTTGGTTGGTGTCTTGAGCACTTGGGGTGCCTCACTGGCAGCATGTCACGGTCCCACGGGGGTACATGGTTTCACTCTCTTTCTCTTTTTCAACATTCACGCTACCTTGGCCATGCTGAATCATTCTCCCTATGATGTTCAATTTGATATTATTCCGGGAGGGCTTCTACGTTACAGCGTGGGCTACCATGAAATGCATCATCGCAAGTTTACCGTCAACTATGCTCAATACTGCATGTGGTACGACTTTGCCATGAAAACATTCACGCCATATGAAGGTCCTGGCAAGGCTGCGGAAGATCTGTAAGATCTAGTTCTATTTAAAGTATAGTATATTTTGGTTGTGAAGTGATATTGAGCCATTCTCGGACGAACGTTCGGAACAATGGGTCTTGTTGCAACAGTAGCAACCGGCGCCGGCAATGAGGTGGACAAAGGAAACCCCAACCATGAGTCCCAATAGTTTCGGAAATGATTTCATGAGACAACAGTGAACCTGGTTATCGTCAACAACGCATTGGAATTTTCGTTCGATGCCCCATGCTTGGTTGTAGCAGGTGGCATCCCACATCTCACACACGAATACAGAAATTATAGTTTTTTACTTATTTATAGGATCGTTCAATATTTTTTTGCGAAATTGTCCAACCACGACTGCCCCAAGATCCAGGATCCAGGATGACTGACCGTCATGGAAAATATTTCTACTAGGTAGGCTTCTTCGAAACAATACCCACCAATCGACAGGTTGGAGCCATGGCAGAAGTACAGGGAAAAACGAACCTCAGTCGAGGAGAGGATGAAGTGGTAGTAGAGCCTCGGGAATCATGGTTGACAACTGTTGCTGGCGTTGCTGGAAATGTCTTGGAATGGTATGATTTCGCTGTCTTTGGATATTTCAGTGGTACGTACTCGGGGTCATCCGATGGTTTTGCTTTTTTCCATCCAGTAGGAGCATTCTCAACGTTTTCTGTTGATGTTGGAATTGGACAGATATCATTGCGCAAGCATTCTTCCCTGCTGTTGAAGGCGATGCTGGAAACGAAACAAACTTGATTCGAACATTCTGCATTTTTGGAAGTGCTTTTATTATGCGACCCTTCGGTGGACTGCTGATTGGTTACATTGGTGATAAACATGGACGCCGAACTGCATTAACTCGGTCTTTGCTTATGATGGCAATCCCTACAACATTGATGGGTTGCTTACCGACCTACGAAAGTGTGGGAACACTCTCCATTGTACTTCTGGTCCTGTGTCGGCTCGTCCAGGGGCTTTCGGTAGGTTTCAAATGGCTTGGCTGGTTGGTAGTGTTTGTCTCGTCCATACTCATGTTTGTTGTTTATTATGTTTACAGGTGGGAGGTCAATTGCCTGCTTCTCTGGTATATACGGTGGAAAAACAAGACCCCAAGCACTGGGGATACTATGGATCATTACCAATGGTGAGAGTTTGCATGGCGGGTGTTCTTTCGAAACTGGGCAAACCGAATATATTATTATTATGTCATACTTACAATTTTTGTTGTGATAGGTCGCGGCCAATGTTGGAACATTGCTTGGGAATTTGTGTGGAGCCCTTCTTCGTGATCTTCTAACCGAGGATCAATTGTTGGAATGGGGATGGCGGCTGCCCTTTTTTTCGGGATTCATCATTGCCTTTGTTGCCTGTTATCTCCGTTCCTATGGGAAAGAGGTTCATACAACTGCGGGAGTATATGATCAAGACACTTCTCAGCACAACAATCCTATTTCAGTTGCACTTTCAAAGGGAAACTGGCTAGCATTGCTTAGTACCTCGTTGACGCCAATGCTCTGGGCTGCCGGTTTTTATGTCACCTTCGTTTGGATTGCTATCTTCATGGAAGAATTGATGGATCCACCAGTACAGAATGGTTTCTGGATAAATGCTGCTAGTCTTCTCGTTGGAATGACTTTTATGTTGCCCATTGCTGGGGCTATCTCCGACCGCACAGGCCGCATCATGATGATGACAGTGTCTGGTCTATTGTTGGCAGGTTTGGGACCAATCCTTTGGATTCTAATTGCAAAAGGAAAAGGTATGCTTACGTTCCTATGTCAGGTGGCTCTTGGTGTCTTGCTCAGCTTCTTCGGGGCTCCGCTCTGTGCTTGGCTAGTTGAGAATTTCCCTCCCGAGGTGCGCATTACGTCAGCGTCCTTGGGCTATGACATTTCTCATGCAATTGTGGGAGGATTTTCTCCGGCATTGGCTTCAGCTTTGTACGTTCATGTTGGCAGTCGTGCTCCAGGGCTAATCTATTTGATCTTCGGAGTTTTGTCAGTTGCCGGAATTTATGTTGCCTACTGTTGTGGCGGATACTCTAAAGAAGAAAGCCAACCTGCTGATGATTTAGAGTTGAGTGAGACGAACACACCGAAAAAGGGAGACCTACCTGAGGTGGCATAGTGCCACTAGTGCTCTGGGGATTTGAATATTCAATGTGAGTCGTGAATCTAGTATTTGCTTGATCTCTGAGAAGTGATATTTGTATCTTGTGAGTAGAATCCGATTTAGAAGGTGACAGTAGAACTTAGAATAGTGAACCTGCTCGGTGATCATTCAGATAAACCTGAGAATATATCTTGCACTACCCATTCAACTTGAGGGGGCTAGGAAGTCACTTTCTGATGAGATTGACCTGACACTATTTGCAAAGATTGGCTCAAAACAACTCACCTCTAGCAAAAGCCCATAAAGCTAACACAGTTGTTGTTTGCTACTAGCATCACTTTGTCTACTTCAAAATTTGCAAATACTTTCCAAGTGCGAGGAAGATCCATCACGATGCCACGAGTCCAACTGGCCTTGTTCTTTGAGCTGAGCACCCCGGACTCGCGGAACAACAACAAAGTCGCACTCAATATCCTCAAGCATAGACATGTCCGACCAAAGCTTTTCGAATTGAGCAGTAGGCACAACATCTTCATGCGCGTTGCCCCATCTCTTCAAAACATCCTTCAAGGCCACATAGGTGGGTAGTCGAGTAGAGAAGTTGTGCAGTGCCTTGGATACGGCTTTGGCATCGCTAAGACCCTCTTTCGTCAACCCAAACTTCGACAGGAGTCTGTCGATGTCAATCCACGTGGTCATACTGTTGTACAAAGTCAAGTGAAATTGATCTTCTTCATGGGGTAGTGCCAATCCCTCCACAATGCGGGTTTTCCCGTTCACACGAGCCAAACCTCCTCCAACATCCTCGATTTCACGAGGGATAACTTCAAAACATAGGGTAGAATCGGATGAAGCAAAATACCCCAATAGACCAGGATCAACATCTGCTCCAACTGTATCAATATTGTGCAGCATGAGATATTTGAGTTGCGGACGGTGTTGCAACATCTTTTCCAGTGTACCGTTCTGGATCAAATTTGGAATTTCGTAATAATGACCTACGGGGTGAAGACACTGAGTAGGTCGATTGTCGCGATAATCCGTTGCTTCACCGCAGGACGAAGCCCATCCCATCAAGGCTTGTGCTGCACTCTCCTTCAGTTTCTGAGCCTGGGCATCCAGCTTTTGTTGTTGCTGCTCCTGAAACATAAATTGCAGGTCTGAAACCATTGGGATCATTCGGAGTCCAATTGCGTGTCCTTCCGAAAAATACAAGGGACCTGCAAAATTGAAGTTGTCAACTTGTTTCATGTAGTCCTTTACGGGACCATTGGTCATGTGACTGGTGGTAAATACATGGGGAATATTGGTCCCTGACAGTTCACTCATTCTTCGATTCTTCGCCAAGTGTACCTCCAAGAAGCTGCGATGTTTGCCATCGAGCTTGCAGAAGGGGTGGAGGGCTTTCACACACCCTGCACCGTGGGTCCACCGGCTTCCAACTCCTGCAGCCAAGCTTACGACAGCAACTGTCCCATTGCGAAGTTCCGACATGCCGCGCTCGATATGATTTGCATGGGAAGACTGCGGAGAAAGCCACCAGGTCAGATCCTCGGGTTGAGCGTTTAGAATTTCGGTACTCATTGATAGTCGGTTTTGTCTTAACCCAATCTTTCCTGATCGATAATCCCGTCGAAAGTCCTCGTGTGTTTCTTGGTCAAAGCCCAATGAAGTCAGTAGTTTGTCGAGAGCACTTTTCTCTGGGAAACTGCTTTGAGATCCACTGTCTGTGCCTAATGTGTCAGTAGAGCTGGCTTGGCTCGAGGAGAAGCACCGAAGTCGCGGAACCGCATCAGCAATGGACCCAACGGTACCATCATTGTTGATAGAAAAATCATAAACAATCGGATCCATGGCGAAAGGCAAAGCATGCTCCATTTCGTGTTTGGTCGTCAACATGATTTCCAGGAGACCACCCTGTGCCTCCTCTTTAACTTCGGGAGCAAAGATAAAACCCATACCCCCTCCACTGCAGCCCCCAAGCATCCAGAATCCAAAGAACTTTTCTTCGTATCGATCCCGTACTCGTTGTATAATTGTTTCGGTATAGAGATTGGTGGCCCACGGGATGATTCCCTGAATGGGACCGAAGAAGTTGCGCGTTGTCAAATGTGCAAGTCTTCGGATATCTTGGTCCTTGAAACTCTGCAAAATATCGTCCAAAATTCCTAGTGCTTCCTGCCGCAGAACCCACTCCTTGGATTCTCGAAGTAAATATTTTTCGGTTACCATTTCCAGAACTGGACCAACATTCTGCGACATTCCACCATGAACCAATACCAATGAATCATGAAGTGCTTGAACCATTCCATGTGGAGCTTCTTCTTTGGTCAAGGCTCGATGTTGTGGCAGAAGCCGACCCCGACTCAAGCCGTACTCAGGATCACTCGGAGTTGGTTGGACGCCAGTGATGAGTTTAATGCCTGGCCAGAGACCGCCAGAATCTTGCCATCCCCCACCACTTCCACCCAACCATTCTCCAAGAATGGCACGAGCCGCTACGTCACGTCGTTCCGACTCCTGAAGTGGACCAGTCAAGGAAGCTGTTTGTTGCGTTGCTCTCATACACACTGATATGGTCGATGCCAATAGGTTGGTGGATACCGCCAGTCTCGATCCCTTAGGAATATCATTCACCTTGGCAGTCAAATGCAATCCTCGGTTGGGACCCAGGAGTGGCAAAAACAATTGTTCCAGGGTCATGTTGCTTTCGATTGCTTTAGCCTCCAAACCGGGCGGAACAATCCCAGATGCAATCATTGCCGCTTTAAGGAGCCCAAGATAGTCAGCTGCAAAATCAAAGACCTGCGAGACATGCGTCAAAGTAGCGGTGGAATGTAGGTCGATAGATGTCAGCTGCAGTGTAGGCGAATCTGTAATCTCCAAATAGGTCTCAATCGGTGGTGATGTGGAGGTATGGCGGCCTCGGACAGCCAAGTCAATTGATATATTCAATACCCGGGCTCCTTCAGGATAGTCCATTCCAAGAAAGAAGATATCTGACCAGCCACAATGTGAAAGGTCCATTCGCACCGGCGTCCGTTCACATAGTATTTTGGAATCAAGGAGTTCAGGGTGGACCCGCATCGGATGTGGCTGAGATGGATCTTGCCATTGGAACATCCAGGCGTTGCCAGGGTGTTCACGCACACTGATGCGAACTTGATCGGCCAGTGTCTGAAATCCCAGTTGATAGTATGCTTTGGCAAGGGCGGAGGATATAGCGCAATTGGGAATTGGAATCGGAGTGTCTCCTTTGGCTTTGTGTACTGCACATACACTGAGGAAATCCTGAATGGCCATATCAAAGTTTCTTGAGAGCAAATTTTGATACCCATTGTTTGGTATTGTGACAGAGGCCTCTGTGGAAATAGAGAGAGAATTCAACGAGTCCGGCATTTGGTACCGATGAATGGAATACAAGAAAAACAGAGCTCGCACTTTTTGATACAGATTGTCGGCTTTGGGTCCCCTTGCAAACTGATCAAGAGTGTGTGCCTGTGCGCACAGGAATAAGGCAAAGTCCGGGACACTCATTTGGTTCCGATGATTCTCACACCAGTCAGAAATTGACATGTGTCGGATAGACTCATCTGAAGAAAGAATGATCTCCATCAAGGAAACATTAGACCCGAGCGATGGGGATGTCATGATGTCCAGCTGGCCTTCAGCTGATTATTCAGGCTTTGATCGGCAACTTGGCTTTGCTCTGTGCTTCTGGTCGCCGTCTGCTTCCGACACTCGTGTGCTCGGGTTGTCTCGTGTCCGTGACGTCAGAGCCCAATTCTGGTTCAAATTGAGAGCTAGCTCCTCTGAAGGAAAAGATAATGTTACTAACGTTAGTATATTTACAGTACTCGTACCGTACTACTACTACTACTACTACTAGACAACATCGTCATACAATCCTTTGTGTTTGCTGCCTGTACTACTACGGTAGTACTATGATGTATAATCCTATGAAGCTACTCGTATTGTAGAGCTGTGGATCTTTCTACCGCCGGCTAGCCAGTGGTTCCTTTCAAAAGTAAGTAAATACATATGATGCATATATACCATTCCCGCCTTGTTTTCACTTCTTCGCGATCTTCCATTCGGTCGCCGTCGATGACAGTAGTTATCACCTTTTGAAGCATCCGCGCCTATTCTCCACAGCGCTGCATTGAAAGTGGAGAATTGTTGTAGCTGATCCATTTATTTTATAGAAAATCATTCCGGGAAACGTAGAGAGTATACTCCGGTGCACGAAGCGACCAAGAATGGAAGAACATCCGTCCAGTTCCTTCGATAGCATCAGAAAGGTTCATGTTCTTTACTTGGTCCCAGCATCACGTAATGTTGGGATCACTTCTGTGTCACTTGGCTTGGTGCGGGCCCTAGATCAGGAAGGTATTCCAGTCGGGTTCTTCAAACCTGTATTGCAGCCTGGAGAAGGAACTCCAGAGCGCTCAACTCACTTTCTCCGCTCTACAGGCCCCTTGGATCCACCCGAGCCCATTCGATTCGACGTAGCAGAGGAGGCTGTCAAAGCTGGAGATCAAGCTCAGGCAAAACTATTACAGTCTATTTTGGAATCTTTCGAAAAAGTGGCTTCGCAGCAAGCCGTCGTTTTGGTCCAAGGCTTGCAACCTACAGCCGATCAGCCGATGTTGGAAGTATACAACAGGATGTTGGTCAAAGCTCTTAACGCCGAAGTCATTATCATTGACACTATCAAGCCAAATGACCACGGGCTCAAGAAGTTTCAAGAACATTTGCTAGACCTTTCGAAGCGTTACGGGGGTCAAGAAGAAACCTCTGTTCTTGGTGTCATTGTCAACAAATTCAACGCCCCAACTGTGCACATAAGTGGTGCTCATCTCGACGAGAGTCCTCCTCCCATTCCGAACCCTATGGAATTTCTACTCGAGAAAACTGCCTTATTCAATGATGACTTTCCGTTACTTGGTGTCATCCCTTGGGACCAACGCTTCATCAACCCTCGCACGTACGACCTAGCCATACACCTGGGTGCCGACATTGTTCATGAAGGGGAATTGAGAAACCGCAGGGTGGTGGATGTCAGAGTAGTAGCCAGCTCTGTCAAAAATATGATAGACAGTCTTCAACCAAATTCGTTGATCATCACTCCTGGCGATCGTGATGATGTGATTCTGGCCACCTGCATGGCTGCGCTGAACCATGTCCCTCTTGCTGGTTTGGCATTGACGGACGGGATGCAACCCGATCCAGCCATGATGGTGCTGTGCCAAAAAGCTTTTGAAACTGGTTTGCCAGTATTGTCAATTGAGACCGATATCTACGTGACAGCGGCGAAAGCAGCCACAGTTGACACCCGTGTTCCCTTTGATGACACAGAACGGATGAAAGCAATTATGGACTTTATTGCTGATCATTTGCGTCTCACTGATTTGGTTCGTCATGTGACTCTACCCAGAGAGCCTCGACTTTCCCCACCCGCCTTCATGCACATGCTGACGTCGTTGGCTCGTTCGAAACCTCGTCGCATCCTGCTACCAGAGGCCGACGATCCCAGGGTGCTTCGTGCTGCTGCTGTTAGCCATGAACGCAACATTGCACAATGCGTACTATTGGGAGATCCTTACGAGGTTCGGCGTTTGGCAGCTGCACAAGGAATCAGTTTGCCACTGGAAGTTGAGATTTTGGATCCTACAATGGAATTCAGGGAAAGATATGTCGACAAAATGGTGGAGCTTCGGAAGCACAAGGGCATGACTCGACCAAGTGCCCTGGCACAACTAGAAGATATTACGGTTTTGGCTACGATGATATTGGCATGCGGAGAGGTAGACGGTCTAGTTTCTGGAGCACGGCACTCCACTGCCAACACTGTGCGACCTGCGCTCCAACTCATTAAAGCCCGTCGGAATGCAAAACTCATCTCCTCAATATTTTTCATGTGTCTACCAAGTGAAGTAGTCATATACGGTGACTGTGCAATCAACCCTGATCCTAATGCTGAAGAGCTTGCCGACATTGCCTTACAGAGTGCTGAGTCTGCAAAGGCTTTTGGAATTGAACCTCGGATCGCCATGCTTTCTTATTCCACCGGTTCAAGTGGGAAAGGAAGCGATGTAGAGAAAGTTAAAGAGGCCACACGAATTGCCAAAGAAGCGAGACCTGACTTGGTTATCGACGGCCCTCTGCAATTCGATGCCGCCTGCAATAAGGATGTGGCAAGACAAAAGGCTCCACAATCCGAGGTAGCTGGGCGTGCAACGGTGCTCGTATTTCCGGACTTGAACACCGGGAATACGACTTACAAGGCGGTGCAGCGTACTGCTAATGTGGTGGCAGTGGGGCCCATGCTACAAGGACTACGACGACCGGTGAATGACCTTTCCAGAGGTGCACTGGTAGAAGACATTGTGTACACCATTGCATTGACTGCAATCCAAGCTGGAGAGGCAGACTTACACTAATGTCTGTACATGGAAGTTTTTCGATGCACGACGTTCTTGAGTGTCAACCGCCCTCTCAGAGTTGGAGGAAGAGGCCCCAAGAAGTGGCTTTGCCCTTTGTAACAACTCGCTTCGAAGACGGTTTGGGGTATTCAAAATGTCATATGTTCGATATCGTTTTCGGCGTCTTTTGCAGTTTCTATTTCCGTTAGAGTTTTACTTCGATCAGTGCACCGAGATTTTAGCTCTCGTACACGCTACGCAAATTAGGTACTTAGATTCTCGTGGGAGTCACGGTTGGAACTGTTTGAAGATCCACCCGTCGACCACGACGGATATTCAACTCACAAAATTTGGATTTGAACCAACAGTCTAGTGACACTATTTCAACACCACAGCAACAACCGCTGCAACATGAGTCCGACCTTCGAAGCCTCTGAGCATGATGGGTACGCTTTGATCGAATCCGTCGAAACAACTGCTGGGAAGCAGCTGCTCCACCCCATGAAGATCCTATTTCCAGAAGGTACCATCACTGCCATTCTGGGTCCCAGTGGAGCTGGAAAGTCCACACTTCTCAGCATCTTGACCGACTCACTTTCGATGAACTCCAAAGGAAAGGCCGACAGTAAGTACTACCATATCCATGGATGCACTATCAATATCGGTATCCTACAGCTCCTGTAACGTTGCTTCCGGCGACTAACCATATGTTCCTTGACCCGTGTTGTCAATCCACAGTTTACCTTCCAGGTCTCATTGCCATGGTCCCCCAAGAGGACCGTTTACATGGATTCTATACCGTCAAGTCCTACATGATGCACTACGCTCGCCTGGCAGGTATTCACCTACCTGTTTCGAAATCTTTGAATGATTTCGTGGATGACTTGATTGCCAGTCTTGGACTCACCGAGCAGAACGACACCATTGTTGGTGACTTGTTCCTCAAGGGGTTGAGTGGAGGACAGAAGCGTCGGTTGTCGATTGCGTTGGAAGCATTGAGCGGCCCGTCCAACTTCTTCTTGGATGAGCCCACCTCTGGGCTCGATGCCGAGTCTGCGTTCCAGGTGATGGAGTTTCTCCAGACCTATGTGAAAGCCACACCTGGACGCCGAGTGATTCTCACCATCCATCAGCCTTCCAGCTTCATTTGGAAGCGTATCGAGAATGTGGTCTTGCTTTCCAAGGGACAACTCGTATATCAAGGATCCCGAATCAACATGGAAGCGTTCTTTGCCAAGCATGGTCACCCTACTCCAATTGGTTGGAACCCAGCGGATCACTATGTCACGATGGTCAATGACGAGTTTCGCGAGCACACCAAATCTGTCGAGGAATGGGCTCGTCTGTACACCGCGTGGGAGCAAACGCATCATGTTGGAGGAGAGGGCTCTTCCAGGTTCTCCCTCAAGAATGACGACGGAGAAAAGGGCGAGGCAGCAGTGTCAGACGAAGGAGAAACGAACAATACCGTTGTGGTTCGGTCCAACCGCTCCTCTGGTGTATTCGGGACTGCGTTTGAGTTGACCTACCGATACTTCCTCAACCTTTGGTTTAACCCAGGGATTCTTCTCACCCGTGTGGCCATGTATTCTATGTTGGGTAAGTTCGTCTACCATCTACTTTGGCGTTGCATTCTCCGCTGCTAGAAGAAAGAACAGCCACTCACACGTCATCTTCATCTTTACTATTGTCCCTACCTGGTAGCTTTGATGGTTGGTGGATTGTTCTGGGACCTGGGTGAGAGGAACGACTACGAGTCTATTCTCAGTCGCACAGCCTTGTGTTTCTATTGTGTGGCGTTCTTCATCTTCATGAGTGTTGCCGTGCTTCCCTTCACTGTAATGGAACGTGACATCGTGGACAAGGAAGTTCTCAACTCCTACTACCATCCTGTAGCCTATCAAGTGGCACAGGGACTCGCATCACTTCCTGGCGCGGCGTTGTTGGCAGGGTTGGTGTCTCTCATCATCCTGACCATGACCAAGTTCAACGACCCGGGATGGTACTTCCTGAACATGTTCCTGGCCTTGACGACTTCGGAGGCTTTGGCCCAGTTGGTGTCGCACGTGGTACCCCATTTCGTGATTGGCATGGCGTTGATCGCCGGGTTGTTTGGATTCTTCATGTTATTCCAAGGCTTCATGATAATTCCATCTGACTTTCCCAATGGGTTGCGATGGACTTACGACATTGCATTCCACACGTACTCTTGGCGTTCCTTCATGGTAACCGAGTTTCGTGGATTGGAGTTTCCAGACACTCCGTTTCCAACAGGTGAAGATGTGTTGGTGTTTTACGAGATCGAGGACACGAATAGAGCCAATGATATGGTTGTTTTGGCTTGCTACACGTTGTTTCTGCACATTTTGAGTTTTATCGTGTTGCACATTCGGTGCACGTTCTGCAAAGGAACAGTTAGCCGATCCGAGAGTAAACAGATGTTTTCCTTCAGGCGTTTGACGACTGATGAGGAAGATGAGAGCGAGTGAGTTGCCGTGTGGATGATCCGTCTAGTCTGTTCGGCCTGCTGGCAGTGGAACGACCGCAGGTTCCTCAAATAATGATATACATGAGGTAGCGACTTGAGGTAAGAAGCTTTGTTTCCAACTGAGGAGACTGAAGTTCTAGTAGAACATTATTGACTGTGATCAGCTGGCATCAATCAGTATTTCCGAGCCCAACAATTTTGCTTTCCAGCATACCCTGGAAGTTGATGCATGAAGAACTGGTTGAACTCTTGGTTGGAAGCGGTAGCTGACCACATACAGTTCAACCTACTCGAGGACAAGCGGGGGTAAAAGGTCAATGTCAGTAGTGTGTTACGATACTACTAACATTAGTTGTACTTACTGGAATTTACAGTAAATTCTGCATCAAAACTACAATGCGAGATTTGAGACGTACATCCAGTCGTGCATCTGGACCTATATCCAAATTGCTCGGACTGGAATGGTGGAGTTTCGACTTGCTCGACTTCGTTCGAAAATGTTCCAGCTCCTCAACCTCGTGTCACCGTTTCCAATCATTTCCTCGCACTCCTCACAGTCAGAAACACCTTACTTCAGGGCGCTGTACTCGTACTCATACCGCCAAGATCCTTAGGAATAATGGAAAATAACAAATATGTTTCTAAAGAAGGAATGAAAGATTCCATGAGAAACCCCCTTTTGGATGTATGGCCAGAAGAAAGGATCCATAGGACCAGCGCTGTGGATTACGTTCGGTCGCCCTGGCGGTTTTTTGCAGACAAGTGGAATCTATGGACGTTTGCATACATGGAGGAAGTATTTGCCAAAGGCTATCAGCAATCCGACAAAGAAGACACTCATCTTTCCTCGGATGATCTCTTTGTTGTGCCCTCAGGCATGCGCTCCGAGAATCTCGTCGAAGTCTTTCAACAACAATACCAAGACGGTGCGGGCAAAACGACTGTCTCGCCTGACGATGGAGCAACGAGTGACAAGCAGTCTTTGGCCAACTTCTTGCATGTTCTTTGGAAGATTGCAGCTCCGACATTCATTCCTGCTGGTTTGTGCGAGTTGCTGGTTGTATTGTGTGGTACAGGAATGCCACTCCTCGTCATGGCTCTGCTTGATCTTCTGGAAGACAACCCTGGTTTGAATACAACACGTGATGGTCTCCCATTGGCGATATCCATTTTTCTTGTATCCATCGTTAATGGCTTTGCTAGTCATCGACATCGACACTTGGCCATGAAAACTGGTGTGGCCGTCCGGGCAGCCGTTGTCAACATTTTGTATGAGCGGATGCTTAATCTTCATCCACAGGGAAGGAAGGGTTTGACTTCCGGAGAACTTACCAACTTGGTTGCAGTGGACACTCAGAAGCTCTACGAAGTGGCCCAAGATGGGCATTTGATATGGGCGTTGCCTCTGAATGTCCTCCTAGTTGCATTTTTCCTGTACAGGACTCTTGGGCCATCCACGTTGGTGGGCATTGCAGTCCTTGTGGGGTTTGTGCCCCTCATCCAGTATGTGGCAGCTCAAATGTTGGAAATTCGATTGAAACGTGTCTCGTTTACAGACCAGCGAGTGGAAATCGTCAGCAGCATGCTTCAAGGGATCCAAGTAACAAAGCTAAACAACTACGAATCTAAGTATATGGAGAGGTTGAGCGCAGCCCGCGAACAAGAGTTGAAGTATCTTTCCTTGGAGATGGCGGTATGGGCTACCACTATGCTAATGACAGTGGTGTCACCAGTTTTGGCAACCGGGGCTACTTTTGCTACCTATGTGATGCTTGATGAAAACAATGTGCTCACTGCTGCAGACACCTTTGGCGTTCTTCTCTTAATTTCAGCACTTCGTTTCCCGATTAATTTTGCCGGGCGCTTGATTGGAAAGGCATCGCAAGCAATGGCTGCAACCAGGCGGTTAGCCAAATTCATGAATCGACCAGTTCGTGACATCAAGTTGCTAGCGCACGCTTCGGAGGAATGTGCACCCAGGGATGGAGTTCATTTGGAGTTGTCGCATGCATCGTTTCGAGTGGGTGATGCTGTACCAGATAATGATTCTTCTAATTGCACTTCCGTGGGCTTCACAGTGTCGGAGTTTAACCTATCGTTGAAAGGAGGCGAGGTTCTGGCAGTTTGTGGTCCAGTGGGCAGCGGGAAAACAACTTTTATTGATGGGCTTCTGGGAGAAGCGGAAGCATTAGGTGACTCCAAGGTCAATATCAACGGAAAAATTGCGTATGTCCCACAAACACCGTTTATTCTCAATCAAACTGTAAAGGAGAACATTTTGTTTGGTCTTCCTTTCGACAAGGAGCGTTACGAGAAGGTATTGGATGCATGTGCACTAAGAACTGACCTCGAACAACTTGGAGAAGCGGGAGACATGACTGAAATTGGTGAGCGAGGCGTGACCATGAGTGGAGGGCAAAAGCAAAGAGTGTCTCTTGCTCGGGCAGCCTATGCCAAGGCATCCTTGTACATCTTGGACGACCCTTTCAGCGCTTTGGACTCTGGTACTGGAAGAGACGTTTTTGAACGTCTTATTGCATCGCCAAATGCCATGTTGAAAGATTCAGCTGTCCTTCTGGTGACTCACGCCTCGCACTTCATTTCGAATCGAGCTGTTGATAAGATTATGATTATGGTTGACGGTCAAAATCGCTTCCTAGGAAGTTGGGAGGACCTTGCTCAATTTGTACCCACAGATGAAAACACCAAGCGAGCTGTAGAGCACATCAAATCTTCCGTTCGCGAGGATGAAACCTCCGAGAACGAAGAGGAGGATGAGACCGATACCAACGTTGCGGGTCAACGAAAAGAGGGCCAAGGCCGGGGTCGATTGATTGAAGTGGAACAACGTGAACATGGTGTTTCTAGCATGAAAACCTGGCTATTGTGGTTCAGGAGAGCTGGAGGATTGACATTCTTCCTACTCCAAGTGTTGTTCATGGGTCTCGACCGCTTGCTATATGTAGCTGTCGAGTTATTTCTTGCCAATTGGACTGGTGCAGTTGACGAACCTAGCACAATCTTTGGGATTCATTTTGAGGCGCAGAGTCAAGGTCGTTCCACACAAGCTCAATACGTGAAAGTGTATGCCATCATCATTCTTATTTCATGTGTCGCTACTTTTGTTCGGTCAGAATGGGTCGTTACGGGTGGTGGTCGAGCAACTAAGAGAGTGTTTGCCAGTATGCTTGAAAGCGTTCTAAAGGCTCCCATGTCATATTTCGAGACTGTTCCAATGGGTCGCATTTTGAATCGATTTACATACGATACCGATGTCAATGATGTAACCCTCACTCAAGTTATGTCAATGTTCATGATCAGTTGCAGTTGGTATGTGGCTGGAATCATTATTCAAATCAGCATTTTACCTTGGAATGCTTTGGCATTATTCCCTGTCTCAGTCTTGTACTGGCTGTTGATGTTGCACTATCGAAAGTCTGGTCCGGATCTCCAACGAATCGATGCGTCCAGTCGATCGCCGATACAGTCCATGGTAAATGAAAGTCTGGAGGGAGCTACTTCTATTCGTGTTTTCCAACAACATACAAGATTTGTTGACCGTTTTCGAGGGGTTGTTGATGTTAACTGTTCGGCACTTCTCAACTTTGTGACTGCCCAGCGATGGCTGGGAGCTCGGATGGAATTACTTGGATCCACTGTCGTTCTAGTATCCACTGTGCTTGTCGCCACTTTGAACGATCAGTTGGGTCTTGAACCAGGAATTGTGGGGTTACTGATTACATGGTCCTCAAATTTCACGATAACTCTCAATTTTCTGGTGGACACATTCAGCGAGACGGAGGCAGCGATTACTGCAATCGAGCGTGTCGACGCGATGGCAGATCTTCCCTCAGAAAAACCAATGGAAACAGACGATGCACTTAAGCCACCATCTGCGTGGCCGTCACAGGGGACGCTTACGTTTGATGACGTTGCGTTGAGGTACAGGAAAGGACTGCCGTTGGCTCTGAACGGGCTTTCCTTCCACATTCCTGCAGGAAAGACATGTGGGGTTGTGGGAAGAACAGGAGCTGGGAAATCGAGTATTAGTGTTGCACTCTTTCGACTAGTTGAGATTGAAAGTGGTCATATCTTATTGGATGGGGTTGACTTGAAGACTCTGGGACTATCCGACGTCAGGGGCCGTGGCATGTCTATTATTCCTCAAGACCCATTTTTAGCGGGGGCTACACTTCGAGATTGCTTGGACCCGTTTGGTCAACACAGTGACGAAGATATTCTAGATGCTCTGGCTGCAGTCCGATTGGGTACATCGTCACCCTCCCGTTTGATAGAGCCGAGTGATTTCCTCTCGACAAAAATGGAAGAGGGTGGCTCAAACTATAGTGTCGGAGAAAGACAACTGATCAATCTGGCACGAGCGTTCTTGACCCAACCCAAATTGTTGGTACTTGACGAAGCTACAGCTAGTATCGACGGGGAAACTGATGGGTTCATTCAGAAAATGCTTCGGACGCGGTTCCCTGAGACGACTTTGCTGACAATTGCCCATCGTCTCAACACTATCATGGACTATGACTATGTTCTCGCGATGGATGCAGGCAAAGCAGCGGAATTTGGTTCCCCTCTCGAACTGTTGCAGTTGAAGAATGGCGTGTTCGCTGATCTTGTTGATGCAACAGGGACCGAGAGTGCCGCGGCCCTACGTGATATTGCTGCGACAGCAAAAAAGTAGAATGAGGCACTCTTGTTCACCTCTTCTGTTTGAGTTTCTGGATATGACAGACAATGTAATGTCTAAGTGAATTTAGTTGGAAACGTTGCTTGACAAGCGATGATAACGGGACTTCGTCAACAACTTCCACGCAAAATGTCGTTGTGTAACATCATCGTGGTGTCGTTTTTTTTTTCGCCCTTGTTTTGATTCCGGACTGAGGCTGTGATGTTGTGGTGTCCTCCCAACTGCAAGGCAACAAACAGTCAAGCATGTAGTTACCTGTAGTACTCTAGCTGGTGGGAGACAAGCAAACGATGGTACCACATTGTACTCGTAGTAAAATGGACCGATCTTAGCACTGGCGCCGACCATACCTGTGATGGATCACGGATCACAACTCGTTGCTGCTCTGGTGGGGCTAATTAATGATGTTGTTTTGCCCTTTCGTCCTGCTGCTGTATTATGCAGGATTCAACAACCTCACTTTACACTCAGCTTCCATCAAACCATCACTCAATGTTCACGAGTGCTTCAAGTAACAGCCGAAAGGGGCCGTTTACAATATTATCATACGCACGGTAGCGTAGTACATTCTACGAACAGCAATGCTACTCATCCACTGGTTGTTTGTAACTTCGGGTTGATGATTGCCAGAAACAAGAACGCACAATCCTAAGTTCACACAAAGTTTGGGATTAAACCAAAGGACAGTATCATGAACCCATCTGCTGAATACGATCTTGGTGCGGCTTTCCAACCCCATGAAAATGATGGGTACGCTTTGATCGAATCCGTCGAAACAACTGCTGGGAAGCAGCTGCTCCACCCCATGAAGATCCTATTTCCAGAAGGTACCATCACTGCCATTCTGGGTCCCAGTGGAGCTGGAAAGTCCACACTTCTCAGCATCTTGACCGACTCACTTTCGATGAACTCCAAAGGAAAGGCCGACAGTAAGTACTACCATATCCATGGATGCACTATCAATATCGGTATCCTACAGCTCCTGTAACGTTGCTTCCGGCGACTAACCATATGTTCCTTGACCCGTGTTGTCAATCCACAGTTTACCTTCCAGGTCTCATTGCCATGGTCCCCCAAGAGGACCGTTTACATGGATTCTATACCGTCAAGTCCTACATGATGCACTACGCTCGCCTGGCAGGTATTCACCTACCTGTTTCGAAATCTTTGAATGATTTCGTGGATGACTTTGATTGCCAGTTCTTGGACTCACCGAGCAGAACGACACCATTGTTTGGTGACTTGTTCCTCAAGGCGGTTGAGTGGAGGACAGGAAGCGTCGGTTGTCGATTGCGTTGGAAGCATTGAGCGGCCCGTCCAACTTCTTCTTGGATGAGCCCACCTCTGGGCTCGATGCCGGTCTGCGTTCCAGGTGATGGAGTTTCTCCAGACCTATGGTGAAAGCCACACCTGGACGCCGAGTGATTCTCACCATCCATCAGCCTTCCAGCTTCATTTGGAAGCGTATCGAGATGTGGTCTTGCTTTCCAAGGGACAAACTCGTATATCAAGGATCCCGAATCAACATGGAAGCGTTCTTTGCCAAGCCATGGTCACCCTACTCCAATTGGTTGGAACCCAGCGGATCACTATGTCACGATGGTCAATGACGAGTTTCGCGAGCACACCAAATCTGTCGAGGGAATGGGCCTCGTCTGTACACCGCGTGGAGCAAACGCATCATGTTGGAGGAGAGGGCTCTTCCAGGTTCTCCCTCAAGAATGACGACGGAGAAAAGGGCGAAGGCAGCAGTGTCAGACAAAGGAGAAACGAACAATACCGTTGGTGGTTCGGTTCCAACCGCCTCCTCTGGTGTATTCGGGACTGCGTTTGAGTTGACCCTACCGATACTTCCTCAACCTTTGGTTTAACCCAGGGATTCTTCTTCAACCCGTGTGGCCATGTATTCTATGTTGGGTAAGTTCGTCTACCATCTACTTTGGTGTTGCATTCTCCGCTGCTAGAAGAAAGAACAGCCACTCACACGTCATCTTCATCTTTACTATTGTCCCTACCTGGTAGCTTTGATGGTTGGTGGATTGTTTCTGGGACCCTGGGTGAGAGGAACGACTACGAGTCTATTCTCAGTCGCACAGCCTTGTGTTTCTATTGTGTGGCGTTCTTCATCTTCATGAGTGTTGCCGTGCTTCCCTTCACTGTAATGGAACGTGACATCGTGGACAAGGAAGTTCTCAACTCCTACTACCATCCTGTAGGCCTATCAAGTGGCACAGGGACTCGCATCACTTCCTGGCGCGGCGTTGTTGGCAGGGTTGGTGTCTCTCATCATCCTGACCATGACCAAGTTCAACGACCGGAGATGGTACTTCCTGAACATGTTCCTGGCCTTGCGACTTCGGAGGCTTTGGCCCAGTTGGTTGTCGCACGTGGTACCCCATTTCGTGATTGGCATGGCGTGATCGCCGGGTTGTTTGGATTCTTCATGTTATTCCAAGGCTTCATGATAATTCCATCTGACTTTCCCAATGGGTTGCGATGGACTTACGACATTGCATTCCACACGTACTCTTGGCGTTCCTTCATGGTAACCGAGTTTCGTGGATTGGAGTTTCCAGACACTCCGTTTCCAACAGGTGAAGATGTGTTGGTGTTTTTACGCGATCGAGGACACGAATAGAGCCAATGATATGGTTGTTTTGGCTTGCTACACGTTGTTTCTGCACATTTTGAGTTTTATCGTGTTGCACATTCGGTACACGTACTTTAAGGGAATGATTGTTTCTTCAGGAAAGAAGATGTATCTCACCCCCACCAGCATGACAGAGCACAGCGAATGAGAATCTGTCTTCTTCCATTATTTGTTGCATTTTTGTGTATTCTTTGGTTAATATTGCGTGCTTTGCAAAGTATTTCGTGTTAACATAGTGTTTGGTATTTCTAAATGATCTCAGTAGCCCCTTCTCTAGAGTAGCTAACACCACTTATTTTTATTTCTCTTTTGTAGGTGTTTGAATAACTAGACCCAAATTTGACTACGTTCTTTCGTGGATTTCGATTAGCTAGACCCAATCTGTTTTCTGTGAACTTGACGTTGTGCAATGTGTCAACGAAGGACGCCAAGATCCAATACAAAATCACTGATCTGCTTCACGAGGAAAAGAGACGTTCTATCAACTGTACCTCTTAGGTCATGGCGCCTGGAAGAGATGATGGATATGTACTTCGTAGGCATTGCTTGAAGACAACAAACAAGAAGCACCGTATCGCAAGGACAGCTTCCGTGCACCGAAGAGGTACTTACATGACAAATCCTATTAATTTCATCCCTGGGGACAAGGCCAAAATACCAACAAAACTGAAGGACTCCTTTGGCAGTCTAGGATTCGTCAAGTGGACAAATGTCCACCTACCTGTCCTGATTGTGGATCCTTTTGAATTACCATTTGCAGCCAGTGGAATTTTAGAGGGAATCTACCACGCCTACTTTTGCCAATTTGATTCGAAAAAACCGACTGAAGAGAGTTCCTTAGAGAGTTCCTTAGAGAGTTCTCCTGTGTTGATTTACTGGTTGGCAACTTCCTATGAGTTTTCAATCATCCGTCTTTGTGATTTGTGGTCACAAGCCGAGGGTTCCAAAGACAATTATAATGTGATTCCTGACTGCATCCAAATGCGGTTGAACAATGTAGGCAAAAAATGGTATTCCCTCGGCCTACAAGACGTTGATTGAGGGTGTCGAAATTTTAAGTCAGTTAGAGCGAATCGAACCCTCGTTAAGATTGATCCATGTACTCCCGACTGGCAGCATCGATCAAGTGAGAAAGTTTATACTGAACGAGTGGCACGCCCTCTCATTGACACCCCCTCCAGGTCGACAGAGCTGGTTGGAGGAAAAGCAACTTCTTGAAGTTGTACTTCCACATCGTGAAGCGTTTGGCAAAATTGCGTTCATTCGCTGCAGACTTCCATCTGATGGAAATGGTAGCTCCAAGCATTTCTTCCACCCAGTCCTTATAATGAGCCCATTCAAGGTTCCACCTGGGACGATTCGGAATAATTGGTTCCGGAAGTGTGCTTCTGGGGCAAGGATTTTGATTTACTGGTTTGGTGCCTACACAATGGATGTCCCTAGCAAGATTGGCACAGTAGGCAATTATACAAGCCTTCCTTCTGGATCCTTTACTCTGCAACGTTGGGATGAAGTACAATTGTTCGACGACCGCTTTGGTGAGGAAAGCAGCAGTGTTGACACTTTTCGAAAGTATCAATCTGGCACAAGTCAGCTATTTCTCAAAATAAAGAATGAGTCGCTACGTTTGAATCTAATGAATTGGTGGGTATGTGCTCAATTTGAGTTGGAAAAGTCCATTTCTCGACAACCAGAAGATAGATGGGGTGGCATGGAGGAGTTCGAAGAAACCTTTGATGATAATTTCCATCTCTTTTGGATTAGCATTGCGAGCACACGTGGTAACAAGAAGACAGTTGGAGAAAGGGACAAATCTGCTACCAAGCCAATGAGCTCAGTTCGAGCTCGGCCTGGTTCCCAGACCAAAACAAGGCGCTCCTCTGGCGTCGTGCCATCGATAGGGATCTCTCCATCAAAGAGAGTTTCTCAACAAACTTACACATCTACATCTCAAAGTTCTGTGGTATCTGCTCGACGAAGTAAAAGGTTGACCTCTCACAATCAACACCTTGGGGCTGCCTTCAACACCAGAAGTCGATGCAGCACGAATTCGATGAACATCCCACATTCGGGCCTCAAGCGTAATACAGCCGACTCTATGTGCTTGTTCTCTAGTTCCAACAAAAAAGTTACAGCGAAATGCAAAACGATCAGATATGAAGATGTGGAGGAAACACCACTCTTCAAACAAATGCGACACAAAATGGCCCACCAATCCCATACAACAAACAATGTTGCTGCCTTCATCTCCGCGGACACAGCCAAGTTGCCAACAAAACTGAAGGACTCCTTTGGCAGTCTAGGATTCGTCAAGTGGACAAATGTCCACCTACCTGTCCTGATTGTGGATCCTTTTGAATTACCATTTGCAGCCAGTGGAATTTTAGAGGGAATCTACCACGCCTTCTTAGGCCAATTTGATTCGAAAAAACCGACTGAAGAGAGTTCCTTAGAGAGTTCTCCTGTGTTGATTTACTGGTTGGCAACTTCCTATGAGTTTTCAATCATCCGTCTTTGTGATTTTGTGTCACAAGCCGAGGGTTCCAAAAGACAATATAATGTGATTCCTGACTGCATCCAAATGCGGTTGAACAATGTAGGCAAAAATGGTATTCCCTCGGCCTACAAGACGTTGATTGAGGGTATCGAAATTTTAAGTCAGTTAGAGCGAATCGAACCCTCGTTAAGATTGATCCATGCACTCCCGACTGGCAGCATCGATCAAGTGAGAAAGTTTATACTGAACGAGTGGCACGCCCTCTCATTGACACCCCCTCCAGGTCGACAGAGCTGGTTGGAGGAAAAGCAACTTCTTGAAGATGTACTTCCTCATCGTGAAGCGTTTGGCAAAATTGCGTTCATTCGCTGCAGACTTCCATCTGATGGAAATGGTAGCTCCAAGCATTTCTTCCATCCAGTCCTTATAATGAGCCCATTCAAGGTTCCACCTGGGACGATTCGGAATAATTGGTTCCGGAAGTGTGCGTCTGGGGCAAGGATTTTGATTTACTGGTTTGGTGCCTACACAATGGATGTCCCTAGCAAGATTGGCACAGTAGGCAATTATACAAGCCTTCCTTCTGGATCCTTTACTCTGCAACGTTGGGATGAAGTACAATTGTTCGACGACCGCTTTGGTGAGGAAAGCAGCAGTGTTGACACTTTTCGAAAATATCAATCTGATACAGGTCAACTGCTCCTTGATTGCAAGCGAGGGTCCCTACGTTTGAATCTAATGAATTGGTGGGTATGTGCTCAATTTGAGTTGGAAAAGTCCATTTCTCGACAACCAGAAGATAGATGGGGTGGCATGGAGGAGTTCGAAGAAACCTTTGAGGACAATTTCGATTGTTTCTGGGAATACGTCGTTCCGCGTGACTGCCTCCTTAGCGACACCTCGTTGGGTGATGATGGTTTTAGTATGGTGAGTTGTAAAGTTTGTGATGCGCAATCATTGGAGTTTATTCGTGGAATGATGTTCTGGGTCGGGTCATTGAACCTCATCACCATGTTTCCTGTCTGGCTGTAGTTCTTGGAGGCCATCCCACAAAGCCCGTCACCCTCTGAGGCCGAATTTCAGTTTGAAACGTATTTGCAGTCATCGCCACTCCACGACATCGATTTTGACACAACAGTAAGTTAGGCTCCTAGTGGGTGTATGCAATAGCCTACAGAATGCAATCATGAAACAACTCGTCGTCAACGGCGAAGCCACCAATTCCAAACAATCATCCTCAACTCCAAATCCTCACCAAATTACTCCACGAAGTTGCAAAAAGACGAGCCCAGCTCACAATCAATATGGAAAACATTGTGTAGTAGATCGGATTAAAGTTCAGGTGGGCGTACGCAGTAATGTAGCATACATAGTGAGGTCCGAAAACAGCAGCAAAATACGGCTATCTCTCCATTTCCAATCAAACTTCCTCGATTCCAATTCATCAACAAATAACACTGTCAATCACTACTTTAGGGACACCGGCCGGTTCCGCAATCCCCAAATTGATTGTGTGGCTGGTGCGGGTTCGTCTCTCTACAATTTCGTGGAGTAATTTGTTGAAGAATTGGAGTTGAGAAAGTTTGATTGGAAATGGCGGCTTTGCGTTGTCGTGCTGCTGTCTTCAGAGTACAATACATGTTACATTACTGCATATGCCCATTAGGGGTCTAAAATAGTGAAGAGTTAGTAATCTACTTTAGGCCCCCAATGGGCGTATGCAGTAATATAACATGTGGAGTGGTCCGAAAACAACAGCACATCAACGGCTATGTTGCCATTTCCATTCAAACTTCCTCAATTCCAATTTATCAACCAACTCTGCACGAAGTTGTAGAGAGACGAGCCCGCACCAGCCAAACAATCATTTTGGGGATTGCAGAACCGGCCGGTGTCCCTCGTTCCTCGTGAAGAAACAGGCGGAGCAGAATGTCATCACCCAGTTGTGAACTATTCCAGAACAACTCCAATTCACTATTTTAGACCCCTAATGGGCATATGCAGTAATGTAACATGTAGTGTACTCTGAAGACAGCAGCACGACAACGCAAAGCCGCCATTTCCAATCAAACTTTGTCAACTCCAATTCTTCAACAAATTACTCCACGAAATTGTAGAGAGACGACCCCGCACCAGCCACACAATCAATTTGGGGATTGCGGAACCGGCCGGTGTCCCTCGTTCCTCGTAAACATTGTGTAGTAGATCGAATCAACGCGAATGAGAGGCGGGAGCGCACAAACTTGCACATCTGCGAATGTTCGCGTTTCCACTTGCTGGAAAGCCCTGCTGCCAAGCGGCGAATAGCCGATCGGGTCTCAGAACTCATCAGTCCATCCACAGAGAAAATCAAGGGTGTGAAGTGGCTGTGAGCCCGCTTGCATGCCTCAAGATACTTCTTCTTTTTGGCTTCCTGTTGGGACTCCAACACCTTCAAAGGGTCCCTGGTGACATATGACGATCTGTCACCTGGGAAGATCATTTCCAGGAAAAGAGAAAGCCCACCGAAACAGAGCTTCGAAGATTTCATGAAGACATCTTCGTGGAGTTCTCACTATTTTAGACCCCTAATGGGCAAATGCAGTAATGCAACATGTAGTGTACTCTGAAGACAGCAGCACGACAACGCAAAGCCGCCATTTCCAATCAAACTTTCTCAACTCCAATTCTTCAACAAATTACTCCACGAAATTGTAGAGAGACGAACCCGCGCCAGCCACACAATCAATTTGGGGATTGCGGAACCGGCCGGTGTCCCTCGTTCCTCGTAAACATTGTGTAGTAGATCGAATCAACGCGAATGAGAGGCGGGAGCGTCTTCGTGGAGTAATTTGTTGAAGAATTGGAGTTGAGAAAGTTTGATTGGAAATGGCGGCTTTGCGTTGTCGTGCTGCTGTCTTCAGAGTACACTACATGTTACATTACTGCATATGCCTATTAGGGGTCTAAAATAGTGAATTAGTTGACGACATCATCGCAGGGCGGATCCGACAGGCTGTCCGACGACTAACCAATCGCCATGGTGGCGGAGTAGTGGCCCAGGTTTTGGCAGAGAAGCATCCTCACCTCCGGGAACCAGAAAGACTCAATCAAACAGACATATATACTTTTCACTATTTTAAACCCCTAATGGGCTCAATCAAACAGATATATAACAGATGGTTCATTCGAGCCGTACGCGACAACTCCCACAGTGCCCCCAGTCCTGATCACTGAAGACATTGTCCAGAAAGTCGCAAGGCACTTGTCAGGCTCTGCAGGTCCAGGTGGAGTTGACTCAACCTCGCTCACCAACTGGCTGCTCCGGTATGGGGATCAGTCCAAAGCACTCCGAGAGGAGTGGGCTGCCCTCACCACATGGCTGGCTACTTCCCATCCTCCATGGACAGCTTACAGGACATTGATGGCTTGTCGCATAGTTGCACTAGAGAAGTGCCCAGGAACCCGACCGATTGGCATCGGTGAGATCTGCAGACGACTGATGGCTGAATGCCTACTGAAGACGACGCGAGCAAACGCTACCAAAGCGGCAGGAAACCACAACCTTTGTGATGGACTCAAAGCAGGTATCGAGGGTGCAGTACATGCCTTGCAAGCCCTGCATTTTCGGACTATTGAAGAGCGAGGCGACCAACAAGACGACAGCAGCATGGATTCAAGAACCACATGTTATATTACTGCATATGCCCATTAGGGGTCTAAAGTAGTGAAAAAGCACAGTCTGGGAGCAGCACTATCATCCCAGGGGACAATTTCCGTGCAAAAGGTTGTGACCCTAACTCAGATCCCAGTACTGAGGTAGAAGAGGAGTCTCCAAACTTTTTGGGTGATACTGAGGACCCCAGCTCGGCTAGTTGATATAGTATTGAGGTGGATTGTGAAGCGCTCCGAAACTCCCAAGGCTTGAATCGAAGGAGGGAGTGACACAGGGAGACCACCTCTCCATGGTACTTTACGGCTCAGCGTTAGTTCCCTTGTCCGAGGAATTGAGACGACTCGTTCCTGGTCTCCTTCAGCCGTGGTACGCAGATGAGGACCATGAAGAAGCTTCAAGAGATTTGTCCAGCTCGCGAATATTACCCTGAGCCTGAGAAGAGTGTCGTTGTTGTTCGACCCAAATGGAAGAAGCGAGCTCCTCGTATCCTTGCCCCCTTCGGATTCGAGTTCACCTCTGGTCATCGCTACATGGGCGGATTCATTGGCTGCAAAGAAGATCAGAGCCTGGTGTGACCATATCCGAACCCTGCTAAGAAGTACCCACAGTCGTTATTCACAGCTCTGAACCTCTCTTTGCAGAATGAGATACAATCTACTACACAATTTTAGACCCCTAATGGGCAGATGCTCCGTCATATGTCACCAGGGACCCTTTGAAGGTGTTGGAGTCCCAGCAAGAAGCCAAGAAGAAGAAATATCTTGAGGCATGCAAGCGGGCTCACAGCCACTTCACACCCTTGATTTTCTCTGTGGATGGACTGATGAGTTCTGAGACCCAATCGGCTATTCGCCGCTTGGCTGCAGGGCTTTCCAGCAAGTGGAAGCGCGAACATTCGCAGATATGCAAGTTTGTGCGCTCCCGCCTTTCATACGCGTTGATTCGATCTACTACACAATGCTTACGTGGAACGAGGGACACCGGCCGGTTCGCAATCCCCAATTGATTGTGTGGCTGGTGCGGGTTGTCTCTCTACAATTTTGTGGAGTAATTTGTTGATGAATGGAGTTGAGAAGGTTGAATGGAAATGCGGCTTTGCGTTGTCGTGCTGCTGTCTTCAGAGTACAATACATGTTACATTACTTGTGCCCATTAGGGGTTAAATAGATTTAGACCCTAATGGGCATATGCAGTAATGTAACATGTAGTGTACTCTGAAGACAGCAGCACGACAACGCAAAGCCGCCATTTCCACTCAAGCACATGTTACATTACTGCATATGCCCAGTAGGGGTCTAAAATAGTGAAGAGTCAACTCAAGAATTGTTACCTGAGTCAACTCAAGAATGAGTGGTTGAATTGGAATTGAAGATTTGATTGGAAAGGGCGACATAGCCTTTGACGTGTTGCTGCTTTCTGACCACTCTTCATGTTATATTACTGCATACGTGTGCTGGGTCCGTGCCTGTTGGGCGGGGACTGGGATGTTGATACCTGCTTGAGATGTGGACAGGGAGACAATGATACGGAGTCGGGGGCTGAGGTCAGCCATGCCAATAGCTGGAAAGTCCTGCAGCCAAGCGACGAGTAGCCGATCGGTGGTTTCATCTCCCTCACAAGTAGGAGAAAGGAACGTGGTCGCAGTTTGATACCCTGATTGCTTCTTTGGACACTCTGCCGAACTCTACATCATTTCGAACGAGCAAAAGGAACAAGAGGAGCAGAATGCCATGACCCAGTTGCGCACTATTCCGGAACAACAATCATTCTCAGGATAAGAGCAAGCCCACCGAAGCAGAGCTTCGAAGATTTCATGAATACATCGTTGCAGTGCGAGTCCCACAGGCTGTGTGTAGGGGCTGTGAGCCCGCTTGCAAGCCTCAAGATACTTCTTCTTCCTGGCTTCTTGTTGGGATCCCAAAACCTTGAAAGGGTCCGTGGAAAGAAGGATACAAAGCTCCTGCCATTCAGCAGCCAAATCGTTGTACATACTTCGGATATTCGTATCTCCGACACGGATGCTCCATCATATGTCACCAGAGACCTTTGGATACGAGTTCACCGCTGGTCATCGCTATATGGGCGGATTCAT